>JAPXFY010000021.1:70790998-70813498 GCA_030674185.1 Monoplex corrugatus | reverse complement strand
GACTATGTTTATCTAGTTTATACAGGGGGGTGCAAAAGTAGGTATACAGTTATGAAAAAAGAAAACACGTACAATACTCATTGCATTTATTATACAAACAAATGAATGTTGCATATACATGTAATAACAAGCACAGCCTTTATCCCTCAGATACTCAAACTGCTTGACGTCGGTATTCACACACTCCTCTAATCGAGAGCGGAATTAAGCATTATAATAATGATGTGATACTTACTGTATACCTACTTTTGCACCCCCTGTATTTCATACTGGTATTTTATCGGCCTATCACTGGAATAATCTTGGTTACGTGTAAAT
This sequence comes from Monoplex corrugatus, assembly GCA_030674185.1. Classification (NCBI taxonomy): domain Eukaryota; kingdom Metazoa; phylum Mollusca; class Gastropoda; order Littorinimorpha; family Ranellidae; genus Monoplex; species Monoplex corrugatus. The sequence continues at coordinate 70,813,180 of JAPXFY010000021.1, read as the reverse complement.
GACATGTGTATCTTCCCTTCAAAAAACAAAGGGAACATATGTATAAAGTAAATCAATAGATAATTAAAAGGTCTGAATCACACCACAGCTAGTTATTCTGTATAAATTCGTCTCACATGACAGAAAAACACCCCCTCCCGCCCCCAGTCAATGCAAAAATGCTCAGCTGTCTATCAACTAGGTGAAGACAATATTTTCTTGATTATAGATAGGTATGTAAGTAAGCGAGTAAGTAAGTACGTAAGTCGGTAAGTGAGTGAATAAGAAGTAAGTAGGTGAATAGATTAATTCAAAATAAAGGGCACATTTAAGGCAATGATAGCTTGTCATAGCTCCAGGAGATGGAAAGAAGGATTGTCTCCCTTATAAAGGTAACACTAGACAAAAACATGCAGACAAAACAGACTTTCATTCAACAGAATAAACTGTACTGATATTATTGTTACTACCACTATTACTACTGTCAGTACTGTAGTGTACCTGCCATGTGTGTCCAAAGGTGGCCAGCACTTGAGAGTTCCAGACAATATTAAGCAGTGTGACCTGAAGGTCAGGCCACTGGTGCTGTCGGCTTTTGTCTGATGTACTGACAAACAACTGGACGTCTGATCCAATATTGGACAGGGGACCTGGACAAAATCAAACACGTCAGTCTGTCTGTCTGTCTGTCTGTTTGTTTGTTTGTTTGTTTGTATGTCTATTTGTCTGTCTGCCTGTCTGTTTTTTGTCTGTTTGTCTGTCTGTCTGTCTATCTATCTGGCTGGATGGCTGGTTGTCTCTCTGTCTGTCTGTCTGTCTGTCTATCTATCTGGCTGGATGGCTGGATGGCTGGTTGTCTCTCTGTCTGTCTGTCTGTCTGTCTATCTATCTGGCTGGATGGCTGTCTGTCTGTCTATCTATCTGGCTGGATGGCTGGATGACTGGATGGCTGGTTGGCTGTCTGTCTGTATATCTATCTGGCTGAATGCTGGATGGCAGGATGGCTGGTTGGCTGTCTGTCTGTCTATCTATCTGGCTGGATGGCTGTCTGTCTGTCTATCTATCTGGCTGGATGGCTGTCTGTCTATCTATCTATCTGGCTGGATGGCTGGACTGCTGGATGGCTGTCTGTCTGTCTATCTATCTGGCTGGATGGCTGGACAGCTGATGGCTGTCTGTCTGTCTATCTAATTGGCTGGATGGCTGGACGGCTGGATGGCTGTCTGTCTGTCTATCTATCTGGCTGGATGGCTGGACGGCTGGATGGCTGGATGACTGGATGGCTGGTTGGCTGTCTGTCTGTCTATATATCTGGCTGGATGGCTGGACGTCTGTCTATCTACTGGCTGGATGTGTCTGTGTCTATTATCTGGCTGGATGGCTGGACGGCTGGATGGCTGGATGGCTGGATGGCTGGATGGCTGGTTGGCTGTCTGTGTGTCTATCTATCTGGCTGGATGGCTGGTTGTCTCTCTGTCTGTCTGTCTGTCTATCTATCTGGTTAGATGGCTGGTTGTCTCTCTGTCTGTCTGTCTGTCTATCTATCTGGTTAGATGGCTGGTTGTCTCTCTGTCTGTTTGTCTGTCTATCTATCTGGCTGGATGGCTGGACGGCTGGATGGCTGGATGGCTGTCTGTCTCTCTGTCTGTCTATCTATCTGGCTGGATGGCTGGTTGTCTCTCTGTCTGTCTGTCTGTCTATCTATCTGGCTGGATGGCTGGACGGCTGGATGGCTGGATGGCTGGATGGCTGTCTGTCTCTCTGTCTGTCTATCTATCTGGCTGGATGGCTGGTTGTCTCTCTGTCTGTCTGTCTGTCTATCTATCTGGCTGGATGGCTGGACGGCTGGATGGCTGGATGGCTGGATGGCTGTCTGTCTCTCTGTCTGTCTATCTATCTGGCTGGATGGCTGGTTGTCTCTCTGTCTGTCTGTCTGTCTATCTATCTGGCTGGATGGCTGGTTGTCTGTCTCTCTGTCTGTCTATCTATCTGGCTGGATAGCTGGCTGTCTGTCTCTCTGTCTGTCTATCTATCTGGCTGGATGGCTGGACGGCTAGATGGCTGCTTGTCTCTCTGTCTGTCTGTCTGTCTATCTATCTGGCTGGATGGCTGGACGGCTGGATGGCTGGTTGTCTCTCTGTCTGTCTGTCTGTCTATCTGGCTGGATGGCTGGATGGCTGGTTGTCTCTCTGTCTGTCTATCTGTCTATCTGGCTGGATGGCTGGTTGTCTGTCTGTCTGTCTGTCTGTCTATCTGTCTATCTGGTTAGATGGCTGGTTGTCTCTCTGTCTGCCTGTCTATCTGGCTGGATGGCTGGTTGTCTGTCTGTCTGTCTGTCTGTCTGTCTATCTGTCTATCTGGCTGGCTGGATGGATGGCTGGCTATCTCTCTGTCTGTCTGTCTATCTATCTGGCTGGATGGCTGGTTGTCTGTCTGTCTGTCGGTCTGTCTGTCTATCTGGCTGGCTGGATGGCTGGCTGGTTGTCTCTCTGTCTCTCTGTCTGTCTGTCTATCTGGCTGGATGGCTGGATGGCTGGTTGTCTGTCTGTCTATCTGGCTGGATGGCTGGTTGGCTGGCTGTCTCTCTGTCTGTCTATCTGGCTGGCTGGATGGATGGCTGATTGTTTGTCTGTCTGTCTGTCTGTCTGTCTGTCTGGCTGGATGGCTGGTTGTCTCTCTGTCTGTCTGTCTGTCTGTCTATCTGGCTGGATGGCTGGCTGTCTATCTGGCTGGATGGCTGGTTGTCTCTCTGTCTGTCTGTCTGTCTGTCTATCTGGCTGGATGGCTGGACAGCTGGTTGTCTATCTGTCTGTCTATCTGGCTGGATGGCTGGTTGTCTCTCTGTCTGTCTGTCTATCTGGCTGGATGGCTGGATGGCTGGTTGTCTCTCTGTCTGTCTATCTGTCTATCTGTCTGGATGGCTGGATGGCTGGTTGTCTCTCTGTCTGTCTATCTGTCTATCTGTCTGGATGGCTGGATGACTGGATGGCTGGATGTCTGGTTGTCTCTCTGTCTGTCTATCTGTCTATCTGTCTATCTGTCTATCTGTCTGGATGGCTGGATGTCTGGATGGCTGGATGGCTGGTTGTCTCTCTGTCTGTCTATCTGTCTGGATGGCTGGATGACTGGATGGCTGGATGTCTGGTTGTCTCTCTGTCTGTCTATCTGTCTGGATGGCTGGATGGCTGGTTGTCTCTCTGTCTGTCTATCTGTCTATCTGTCTGGATGGCTGGATGGCTGGTTGTCTCTCTGTCTGTCTATCTGTCTGTCTATCTGTCTGGATGGCTGGATGTCTGGTTGTCTCTCTGTCTGTCTATCTGTCTGGATGGCTGGATGGCTGGATGACTGGATGTCTGGTTGTCTCTCTGTCTGTCTATCTGTCTATCTGTCTGGATGGCTGGATGGCTGGTTGTCTCTCTGTCTATCTGTCTATCTGTCCGGATGGCTGGATGTCTGGTTGTCTCTCTGTCTGTCTGTCTGTCTATCTGTCTATCTGTCTGGATGGCTGGATGGCTGGATGGCTGGTTGTCTCTCTGTCTGTCTATCTGTCTATCTGTCTGGATGGCTGGATGACTGGATGTCTGGTTGTCTCTCTGTCTGTCTATCTGTCTATCTGTCTATCTGTCTATCTGTCTGGATGGCTGGATGTCTGGTTGTCTCTCTGTCTGTCTATCTGTCTATCTGTCTGGATGGCTGGATGGCTGGATGGCTGGTTGTCTCTCTGTCTGTCTATCTGTCTATCTGTCTGGATGGCTGGATGACTGGATGGCTGGATGTCTGGTTGTCTCTCTGTCTATCTGTCTATCTGTCTGGATGGCTGGATGGCTGGTTGTCTCTCTGTCTGTCTATCTGTCTATCTGTCTGGATGGCTGGATGGCTGGTTGTCTCTCTGTCTGTCTATCTGTCTGTTTATCTGGCTGTCTGTCTGTCTATCTGTCTGTTTATCTGGCTGGATGGCTGGTTGTCTCTCTGTCTATCTGTCTGGATGGATGGCTGTCTCTCTGTCTGTCTATCTGTCTGGCTGGCTGGCTGGCTGTCTCTCTGTCTGTCTGTCTGTCTATCTATCTAGCTGGAAGGCTGGTTGCCTGTCTGTCTGTCTATCTGTCTGGATGGCTGGATGGCTGGATGGATGGTTGTCTCTCTGTCTCTCTGTCTGTCTATCTATCTGGCTGGATGGCTGGTTGTCTGTCTGTTTGTCTGTCTATCTGGCTGGATGACTGGTTGTCTGTCTGTCTGTCTGTCTGTCTGTCTATCTATCTGTCTGGCTGGATGGATGGATGGATGGTTGTCTCTCTGTCTCTCTATCTGTCTATCTATCTGTCTGGATGGCTGGATGGCTGGTTGTCTCTCTGTCTGTCTGTCTGTCTATCTATCTATCTGTCTGGCTGGCTGGCTGGATGGCTGGCTGTCTCTCTGTCTGTCTGTCTGTCTATCTATCTATCTGTCTGGCTGGATGGCTGGCTGTCTCTCTGTCTGTCTGCCTGTCTGTCTATCTATCTGTCTGTCTGTCTATCTGTCTATCTGGCTGGATGGCTGGCTGGATGGCTGTCTCTCTGTCTGTCTGTCTGTCTGTCTATCTGGCTGGATGGATGGATGGCTGTCTCTCTGTCTGTCTGTCTGTCTGTCTATCTGGCTGGATGGATGGATGGCTGTCTCTCTGTCTGTCTGTCTGTCTGTCTGTCTATCTGGCTGGCTGGCTGGCTGTCTCTCTGTCTGTCTGTCTGTCTGTCTATCTATCTGTCTGTCTGTCTATCTGTCTATCTGGCTGGCTGGCTGTCTCTCTGTCTGTCTGTCTGTCTGTCTGTCTATCTGGCTGGCTGGCTGGATGGATGGCTGTCTCTCTGTCTGTCTGTCTGTCTGTCTATCTATCTGTCTGTCTGTCTGTCTGTCTATCTGGCTGGCTGGCTGGATGGATGGCTGTCTCTCTGTCTGGCTGTCTGGCTGGCTGGCTGGCTGGCTGGCTTGCTGTATGTCTTTCTGTCTGTCTGTGTGGCTGTGGCTGTCCGCTGTCTTCTGTCTGTCTGTCTGCCTATCTGTCTGTCTGTCTGTCTGTCTGTTTTGCCACCTCCATGGAGGCCGTCATCATCATCATCATCATCATCATCATAATCATAATCATCATCGTCTTCATCATCATTATTTCTGGCTTTCCATTTCTTATGCTCAGATGAGGTCGTCGTTGTCGTCATCATCATCATCATCATCATCATCATCATCATCATCATCTTTTTAAAAGTTGTCGCAAACAGTAAAATGTAGTCAAATCAGACGTCTTTTAGTGAACTGGAAAAAAGTCAGGTCTCTTTAACAGTTGCAATTGCAGAGGAGTCAGACAAGTGGAAACATTTTGACCCATTCTATTCTCTCCGTATCTGCATGATTTAGAGCGGTATTTATTGCACAATAATTGTTTACTATGTAATGCTGACTTGTACTCAAAAAGAAAAAAGCTGACCACATATCTCCTCTCCTGGCACAACTTCACTGGCTCCCTGTATCAAAGCGCATACAGTACAAACTAGACACCATGTGCTACAAAAGCCTCAATAACGCAGCCCCCGATTACCTGTCAAGCCTACTTGAGATCTATGTTCCCTCACGTACCCTCCGCTCTGCCTCTGATCCTCTGACTCTTCGCTTTCCACGCACTAAGCTCAATACCTATGGTCCACGAGCCTTCTCTGTTTCTGGTCCACTTTCCTGGAACAAACTTCCTCTCTCAGTCCGTCAGCAACCTACTTTTGTCTCCTTCAAGTCCGCTCTCAAAACTCACCTTTTCTCTCCTGCATAAAATCCTAACCTCACTCAACCCTCCCCTCTGCAGCCTGTCTCCGCTCGGAGGGAATCACATGGTTATAATATATAATTGTATGCTATGCTCTCTATAATTTTCCATTGCTTTTATTCTTGCTTTTATTGCTTTTATTCTTTCTCCCCATTTATAGCCATGCGTGTGTGTGGGTGTGTGTGTGTGTGTGTGTGTGTGTGTGTGTGTGTGTGTGTGTGTGTGTGTGTGTCTGTATGTGTGCGTGCGTGTGTGTGCGAGCGTGCGTGCCTGCGTGTGTGTCTGCTTCAGCGCTTAGATTTGATTTTATCAAGATTTTGCGCTATATAAATATTGTAATTATTGTAATTATTATATTATTTATTACATTTTGGTGCCCCTAATGTTGATGTTATTTATTACATTTAGTTACTTTATACTTTGTTCCTTTATGCAGATAAAACACTTTTACTGTAAGAATCCAAGAGATGTTTTCAAACATTCCTAGATACTCTACTATCAGACTTGAAGAGAAGTGTTTACAAATGTCTGGATACTCTATATGGTTACTGTACCCGTTGGGAATTTAAAATCACTGAAAATAAAACCAAGGTGATAGTTTTGAGTGGACAAAATAGTCCACGTGGTAATTTTTATCATGGATCAAAAACCAATGAGATCATAAGTACTTTCAAAATGATAGAAGTTTGTTGAACTGGTAAATTTTATCATCATCATCATCATCAGGTGCCTTGCCGCATGGCGTTGGCGATCATGGACTTCCATCTGTCGCTATCTCTTGTTGCCTCAAGCATCTCTTCCACCCTCCTCGTCTTCAGCCACTCTGTAAGCACGTCAAGTATCTTCTCCCTGGGTCTACCTGGTGCTCTCTTTCCCTCCAGCTTTCCCGTTGTGACCAGGTGCTTCAAATCCCCCTTCCTCATAAAATGGCCTATAAATGTTGCCTGTCTTTTCCTAATCTTTCTTATGAGTGATCTACTTGTGTCTGCCTCCATCAAGACTGTCTCGTTTGTTTTCTTTGCTGTCCATGGAACTCTCAACATTCTTCTTAGAAACCACATCTCGATTGCCTCAATCTTGTTCTGGCTTTGCTTGTTGACTGTCCACGCCTCACAACCGTACAACAGTATTGGTTCTATATAACTTTCAAGAACTCTCTTCCTGATGTTAATATATAGGCATTTCTTGGTATGAATGCTTTTCATCTTCTTGAATGCCGTTTTGGCTTGGCCGATTCTGCTGGCTGTTTCTGATAAACAAAGAAATCAGAAATAGGTGCAATGAAGCTAAGGAAGCTTGGCTGACAACAAAATGCAAAGAGATAGAAGAACGACACAAAACGGATCCTCAGGGTATGTACATACGAATTGAAGAAATTGTCCACAGGAAAAATACATGCACATTAACTGGTTGCTTAAAATCGAAAGATGGCATGCTTATCATGGAAAAAGACAAAATATTAGATAGATGGGGAGAGTACATTAAAGACCTTTTTGAAGATGACAGAAACGAAGAACACATTATAAGAAAGAACTTTGAAGAACCACCCATAATGAAAGATGAAGTTAGAGCAGCACTGAAAAAGATGAAACCAGGAAAAGCCCCAGGACCAGACAACATTACTACAGAGATGATTGAAGCCCTGGAGGAATTTGGTATTGAAAAAATAACAGTCCTCCTAAATGAAATTTACGACACTGGAAAAATCCCCAAAGATATGTCAAAATCAATTTTCATTGCACTTCCGAAGAAGACAGGGGCTATAGAATGCGAACTCCATCGCACAATTAGTTTGATGAGTCATGTAACAAAAATCATATTAAGAATAATCTAATGAGGTAAATTTTATAAGATATAAAAACTGCACATGACCAACTCGGAAAGCAATGTCTTCTATATTGCACACGGGCAGAAAACAAGATTTGCCCGTCAATGTTGTTCTTGAGTTACATGATACTACTGTTGTACCTATATTAGTGTATATTACTATGTGATACAGACCAGTCGTTGTGGTGTAGTGGTTAGTGCAACAGACAACCGTCTGGGAGGTTTGGGGTTCGAATCACACTAATCCTATCAAAATCTTTGTTGGAATTTTCAACTCCAGTCGGCTCCTGTCCAGAGTTGACCGTTCTATGGACTGGCTAGGAAGACTTGGACCACACAGTCCAGTCTTATCCACTTCATGACTGCATCATGGAGAGCTGCTTAAATTTCCTAACCAACACTGCAGTGTCTGTATCTCTCGGGCCTGGATATATCATGAAAGGAACATAGAGTAAACCATGTCACGCAGAATGGAACTCCACAGCATCATGATTCTCAACCCCATCATCATGCAGCATTATGGCGTTGTACAATAAATATCCCAGACTTTGGCCACTGAACTGGTAAACAAAACAGGACAGCAATAAAAGGGAGACAAGCAATGTACGAACCTTTGCCAAACAGTTTCCAGTTGAGCAAGGAGCCCCAGGAGGAGAAGTCATCATTGGTGATGGCCATGGGCTGTTGGAGGGTCACCTGCAGGTTGACTGACAGGTGGTTCTGTAGGTCGTTTCCCACTGGTAAGTCAGCCACCACAGGGATCTGAACAAACAAACAGGCAAACATGTGGACACACGCACAAGCAAACAGACAAGCACGTGTACATTCACATACACAAACATACACATACATGCGCGCATACACACATATATACACGTATACAAACACACATACATATACACACACGCACACACTCACATGCACAGTTATTCACACACATACACATGCACACACACATTCACATAGACACAATCACACACACACACACACACACACACACACACACATACGCACACACACACACACACACACACACACACACACACACACACCACACACACACCTATTCACATACACATACACACACGCACCCGTAACACATTCACATACACACACACACACATACACACATACTTAAACACACACGTTCACACATAGATATGCACGTGCGCACAACACACACACCAAACACACACAGATGCACACACACATATACACACACAACAAACACACCAACACACACACACACACACACCACAACACAACACACACACACACACACACACACACACACACACACACACACACACACACACAAAACACATAATCACTCACATTCATGTCTTCAAGATGAGATCGAGGGCCCACGCCTGACAGCAGGAGGAGTTTGGAAGAGCCAATAGCGCCTGCCGATACAATTACCTCCCTTTTAGCACGGATTGTTTCTTTTTGACTTCTGCGTATTAAAGTCACACCTACTGCGCTCTTATCCTCAAACAGAATCTGCAATAATAATTTGTCAAATAACAACATCGATAATGAACACAATGATGATGATGCTGATGATGATGATTGTGATCAATCATAACAATATTTATAATTACAAGACACTGATGGGCGTAATGGTGAGGATGGTGATGATGATGACAATGGTGATGATGATGATAATGGAAATATTGACAATAATAACGAATATGATAGTGATGGCAATGGTGATGATAATGATAATGGAAATAATGACAATGATAACAATTATGATAATGATGACGATGGTGATGATGATGATAATGGAAATAATGACAATAATAACAACTATAATAATGATGACGATGGTGGTGATGATGATGACGATGGTGATGATGATAATGGAAATAATGACAATAATAACAATTATGATAGTGATGACGATGGTGATGATGATAATGGAAATAATGACAAATATGATAATGATGACGATGGTGATGATAATGATAATTGGAAATAATGACAATAATAACAATTATGATAATGATGACGATGGTGATGATAATGATAATGGAAATAATGACAATAATAACAATTATGATAATGATGACGATGGTGATGATAATGATTATGGAAATAATGACAATAATAACAACTATAATAATGATGACGATGGTGATGATGATGACGATGGTGATGATAATGATTATGGAAATAATGACAATAATAACAATTATGATAATGATGACGATGGTGATGATAATGATTATGGAAATAATGACAATAATAACAATCATGATAGTGATGACGATAGTGATGACGATGGTGATGATGATGATTATGGAAATAATGACAATAATAACAATTATGATAATGATGACGATAGTGATGACGATGGTGATGATGATGATTATGGAAATAATGACAATAATAACAATTATGATAGTGATGACGATAGTGATGACGATGGTGATGATAATGATAATGGAAATAATGACAATAATAACAATTATGATAATGATGACGATGGTGATGATAATGATTATGGAAATAATGACAATAATAACGATTATGATAGTGATGACGATGGTGATGATGATGACGATGGTGATGATGATGACGATGGTGATGATAATGATAATGGAAATAATGACAATAATAACAATTATGATAATGATGACGATGGTGATGATGATGACGATGGTGATGATGATGATAATGGAAATAATGACAATAATAACAATTATGATAATGATGACGATGGTGATGATAATGATTATGGAAATAATGACAATAATAACAACTATAATAGTGATGACGATGGTGATGGGGCTGTTCTGTATCAGTCCTTTCATAATGCATCCAAGCTCAACAGTTCTTTCCTTCGTTCTCTGCACTGATTGCATGTTTCACTGAAACAAAATTGAACATAAACTGAATACCTTGTGTGACAAATCTATTCACCAGTCTGCTCTGTCATACCTCTGTTACAACGTCAGTATTTATACGTCAGCTCGCACCTTTCGCTCAGCCTCAGATGCTCTTTCTTTTCAGGTTTCTCGATTTAAACTATCAAGTGTTGGCCAGCGTTATTTTGCTGTTTCAGCACCGTCAGCCTGGAATAAACCTCCATTCTCCCTTCGTCCTTCACCTTTCACCTACCCTTTCTGCTGTGAACCCTTTCACTCCTGCACCCTGTCCACCAGCTTCCTGCATTGTTAACCTATGCTGGCAAAGCAAAACTTAACCCTTTGACTCTCTCACCCTGTCCACCAGCTTCCTGCATTGTTAACCTATGCTGGCAAAGCAAAACTTAACCCTTTGACTCTCTCACCCTGTTCACCAGCTTCCTACATTGTTAACCTATGCCGGCAAAGCAAAACCTAACTCTTTGACTCTCTCACCCTGTCCACCAGCAACCTGTATTGTTAACCTATGCCGGCAAAGCAAAACGTAACCCTTTGACTCTCTCACCCTGTTCACCAGCTTCCTGCATTGTTAACCTATGCTGGCAAAGCAAAACTTAACCCTTTGACTCTCTCACCCTGTCCATCAGCATCCTGCATTGTTAACCTATGCTGGCAAAGCAAAACTTAACCCTTTGACTCTCTCACCCTGTCCACCAGAATCCTGCATTGTTAACCTATGCTGGCAAAGCAAAACTTAACCCTTTGACTCTCTCACCCTGTTCACCAGCTTCCTGCATTGTTAACCTATGCTGACAAAGCAAAACTTAACCCTTTGACTCTCTCACCCTATCCACCAGCTTCCTGAAGGAGAGAGTCAAAGTTTAAGTTTTTGCAGTTGGTAACTAGGGTGCGAGAGTCAAAGGGTTAAATCCACAGGTACAATGCAAGTTAACATGTAACAGGCACTGAGAGACACACAGACAGAAACAGAAACACAGACAGACACACAGACAGACGCTGTGGGTTCGTTTCCCATCAGTCCAGCCATAATCAAATTATAGAATTATCCATCCAACCGGCTTCTAGCAGAGTAAAGAGTGCTATGGGGGCTCGAGAGGAAGACTGAAGGAAGCTGATAGATAGGGTGATGGAGTCAAAGGGTTAACTTTTGGCTATGTTGTCATGGCTGACAATACGGGATGCTGGTGAATATGATGAGGGAGTGAAAGGGTTAATATGAACGGCAATTTCGAGGTGAGGCTTTCACCAACCTGTCCCTGTAGTCAACAGGACCAGACAGCTGAACACATATCACATTGATGTCACCTCTACCAAGTGGAGCGACAGGAGACATGGCCGACTACAAATCCTCTGACCACCAAACTCCATAGGAAATAAAATGGCCAGTCATCGTTAGATGTGACCAAACCAGGCACTATAAACGAAAAGAGAAGAAAGATAATAATCCACAAAGAGAGAAAGAGAGAGCGAGAGAGAGAGAGAGAGAGACAGAGAGCGAGAGAGAGAGAGAAATAGACAGACAGACACACAGACAGACAGACAGACCGACAGCGCGATATGAAATAAAACTTTATTTTCCGAGGTATACTTATTTTCGCACGGCCAACATTTATATCTACCGTTGGTTATCTTCGTGTATAAAAATAAATAACAGAAAACACAATACTGCAATGGAAAACAAAGATTGGAACAAAACATGCTAATAAGCAGGTCAGCTTAGACATGTGACGATACAAATATTCAAATGCTTGAGCGTGCGTGCATGCGTGTGTGTGTGTGTGTGTGTGTGTGTGTGTGTGTGTGTATGTGTGTGTGTGTGTGTGTGTGTGTGTGTGTGTGTGTGTGTTTATGAGTGTGTGTATGAATAAAATGCAATCACAAACCAGAAAGTGACAAACATACAGACAGACATGACATGCCAACAGATAAACACGAACATTGAAGAAGAAGAAAAAACACGAAAAACAGTGAATGACATGTGACCTTGGTGACGACAGAGTTGACGGCCACGTGCAGATTTGGTCGGGTCAGCACGGGGTGAAGGTAGGCACGTGACGTACTTGACCTTTCACCTCTGTATGTATGCTGCTGCACGCGCATGGCACCTGCAAGATGGAGGACAGGGACTTGGAATTCGATATTCAAGTGGGAGTCATCGTGTTCGGGCGGTTCCTTACGCGTTCCACCCAAATTTGACAGGAAATATCTAACAGACTCCTTGGTCCCAAACGAAACCCTGTCCACTGGCAATGTCTTGGCACAGAACTGTGAAGGTGTGCTGGGCGGGGGCAGACATAGGAAACAATCTGAATTAGACCATTTATTAATTGTATGTTTTGTTTAAATCTGTAACAAACGAGACAGTCTTGATGGAGGCAGACACAACAAGATCATTGACAAAGAAGATTAGGAAAAGACAAGCAACATTTATAGGACATATTATGAGGAAAGGGGAATTAGAGCACCTGGTCACAACAGGAAAGCTACAAGGAAAGAGAGCACCAGGTAGACTCAGGGAGAAAATATTGGACAGACTTGCAGGGTGGCTGAGAACAGAGAGGGTGGGAGATGTACTTGCAGCGACAGGGATAGATTCGTGTGGAGGGCCATGATCACCAACGCCATGCGGTAAGGCACTTGATGATGATGATGATGACTGTGGTGCAGTGGTTAGAGCAGAGATAACGACTGGATGGGTGTGGGTTTGAATTCCATTAGTGCTGTCAACGTCACTGAGACATCTGTCAGCCCCAACCGGCTCCACCCCAGAGGTGACCGTGCTATTGACTCACTGGGAAGACTGGAACCACACAGTCCCATTTCTTCCATTTCCACAGATGCGTCATTGAAAGCGTTGTTCAAATTTTTCAGACCAACATCTCATCTCTAGAGCCTGGTTAACATCAGGATGTTTTATGAAAGGAAGTTTCAGTTTCAATTTCTCAAGATGACGTCTCCGTGCTCGGAATTCCATGTATGCACTAACTTTCAATTTCATTTAATGTCTATCCACATCATGTGATATTAGACGATGATGGAAAGAGCAGAGGGAAAAGGTTAGAGGAATAAAAACTGTTGCGTACATGAAATTAGGAAAATTATCAAAGTATAACTGACAACGTAACAAGAACTTGAAAATGATATCTGATTTAACATTATTATCTTACATAAAAAAGAACTTCTAGTTTAACTGGATTTCTCATAAACAATAACGTTTGTGAATGAGCAGATATTACCGACAAAATTCGGAGCACATTTGTCAATCTTAGACTTACAAACAAAGATTTTTGTAGTATTACAATCAGATCGAATTATGATCAGATCGCATATTCTCTGTTTTTACAGTTTGGTCAACAATACAATACAACACAAGGTCCCGTGTGATTTTATTGTTAAACCCATTTTCGCAATTTTTTACACACACACACACACACACTTACACACACATACACACACACATACACACACACATACACACACACACATATACACACACACATACACACACACATACACACACACACACAGACACACACACATACACACATACACACACACACACATACACATACACACACACACACACACACACACACACACACACACACACACACACACACACATACATACACACGTCCCAAGTTCCATCAGTACTTACCTTCCTCACCCTTCACATTATAGTCTACAGGATGAAGCCCCATCTGCGCTGAGCCTTGCATGAGGACGTCAGCAATGGACTTCCCTGTGTCGGCAATTTCCACCGAGAGAGGGCCGTCCTTGCCGTGATACTCTGAAATCATCTGGTGGTGATTATCTGTGTTTGTGTGTGTGTGTGTGTGTGTGTGTGTGTGTGTGTGTGTGTGTGTGGTTGTGTGTGTGTGTGTGTGTGTGTGTGTGTGTGTGTGTGAGTGTGTGTGTGTGTGAGTGTGTGTGTGTGTGTGTGTATGTGTGTGAGTGTGTGTGTGTGTGTGAGTGTGTGTGTGTGTGTGTGAGTGTGTGTGTGTGTCTGTGTGTGTCTGTGTGTGATGTGTGTGTGTCTGTGAGTGTGTGTGTGTGTGAGTGTGTGTGTGTGAGTCTCTCTCTCTCTCTCTTTCTCTCTCTCTCTCTCTCTCTCTCTCTCTCTCTCTCTCTCTCTCTCTCTGTATGTATGTATGTATGTATGTATATATAAGTAAGTAAGTAAGTATGGAGATTTTTATAGCGCTTTCTATGGACTCAAAGCGCTTCACAAATTTGAAAAGGAGGAGTAAAGTGGTGAAATGGGAGGGGAGAGCACATTTTCAACAAAATACATAATACAAGAAATACACATAAACACATACACATGCAGGCATGCACGCGTGTGCAGCAACGAATGCAGACACACACACGCACACACAAACACACCCACACACAAACACCCACGCACGCACCCACACGCACATACACCCACGCACGCATACAATAGAACAAGAAAATTCAGGTTTCAAAAGTACTGGCGGAATAAATGAGTTTTCAGGTTTGACTTAAAGGAAGAGAGAGAGGGGCTGTGGCGGAGAGAGTGAGGCAGGGAATTCCACTCAACAGCAGCAGAGTATGAGAAGGAACGACCACCATGTTGCTTTCTATTGAATCCGGGGACACAGAATATTCTGTCGTCAGAAGCGGAACGTAAAGAACGAGAAGGAACATAGACTTGAAATAGATCAGATATATACGCTGGAGCAGTGCCCGAGATGACATGAAAAGAAATACAAGCAGATTTGTACTTAATTCTTTGTTCGATCGGAAGCCAGTGGAGTTGTTTAAAGAGAGGTGTGCAATGGTGTGATTTGCGAGCTTTGAAAATTAATTTGGCTGCAGAGTTTTGAACCTGTTGAAGGGGTTTGAGAAGAGTCTTGGGACAGCCGAGAAGTAAGGAGTTGCAATAATCTAATCTGGACAGAATACAAGCAGTTACAAGTGTTTTTGTTGCTTCATATGTGAGGTAATGACGTATGGAACTGATTTGTCGGAGTTGGATGTATGCGGCCTGACACGTTTTCATGATCTGATGTTTCATAGTTAGATGAGAATCAAGAAAGAATCCAAGATAGCGTGACTGTTCAGAGAAATCAACAATAGAATCTTCGAAACGAATGTTAGAGGGAAGGTCAGAAGAGATAGCAGGACTGGGAGAAAAGCGCATTGCTTCGGTTTTTCCTTGGTTTAGCTTGAGGCGACTATCGTCCATCCAGGTTTTTATGTCAGAAACAGAGTCTTGCAATGATTGAATAAGTGAAGAGTAATTTGAAGGGGATTCAGAGTTGTTTAACTGTGTATCATCAGCAAACATTTGATGACGAATAGAATGATCAGTGATAAGATTTGAAAGTGGAGTCGTGTATAGTGAGAAAAGAACAGGGCCCAGTACGGAGCCCTGCGGGACACCAAAATCCAGGGTTGTTTCGTGTGAACGGGAGTTGTTTACAACAACAAACTGTTTTCGATTTGATAGATAGGACGAGAACAAGTCGAGTGCACAGCCTTTGATACCAAAGACGTGTTCCAGACGGTGGAGGAGGATACTATGGTCAATAGTATCAAATGCGGCTGAAAGATCCAAAAGAAGAAGAACGGAAATTTTGTTTTCATCTAGAGATGTATGTATGTATGTATGTATGTATGTATGTATGTATGTATGTATGTGGTGGCCATTGGTGTATGTCTTTTCACTTAAGTGATTTAAGACAAAATACAGACAGATATAAATAAATGAATAAATAAATAGATAATAAATAAATAAAATGATAATAATAAGAATAAGAATAATAATTAAAAGATAATAATAATAACAATAATAAAAAAAATATGATGAATAAATAAGTAAAGAAAAACAGCGATGTGGGGAAGGGGGGTAGAAACAGGGAGGGAAAATCAGGTGTGTATTATGTGTAGTCAGTCTTGGGTGAAAAAAAAAAGAAAGAAAAAAAAGGAAGTTCAAGTTTATATTCATATTACTTATTGCCCACTCAAACGTCAAAAAACATATTTGGGTTAAAACCATGTGAATAACAAGTAAGAACTCTGTATGTGTGTGTGTGTGTGTGTGTGTGTGTGTGTGTGTGTGTGTGTGTGTGTGTGTGTGTGTGTGTGTGTGTGTGTGTGTGTGTGTGTGTGAATAACAAGTAAGAACTCTGTGTGTGTGTGTGTGTGTGTGTGTGTGTGTGTGTGTGTGTAAGTGTGTATATGTGTGTAAGTGTGCGCGTGTGTTTTTGTATATGTGTGTGTGTGAGTGTGTGTGTATGTGTGTGTGTTGGTGCGTGTGTATATGTGTGTGTAAGTGTGCGCGTGTGTGTTTATATATGTGTGTGTGAGTGGGTGTTGTGTGTGTGGAGTGTGTGTGTGCGTTTTTGTGTGTGTGTGTGTATTTGTGTATATGTGCATTTGTGTGTTTGTGTGTATGTGTGTGTTTGTGCGTGTGTATGTGTGTATATGTGCGAGTGCTTGCGTGTGTATGTTCGTGTGTGTATGTGTATATATGTGTCTGTCTGTGCGTGTGTATGCGTGTATGTGTGTTTGTGTGTGTATGTGTGTATGTGTATGTATGTGTGAGTTTGTGCGTGTGCATGTGTGTATATGTGCGTGTGCATGTGTGTATATATGTTTGCATGTATGTGCATGCGTGTGTTTATATGTGTTTATGTGTGTGTTTATGTGTGAGTTTATGTGTGTGCGCGTGTGTGTATGTGAGTGCGTGTGTGTTTGTGTGTGTGTATATGTATGTATATATATGTATATATGTATATATATGTATATATATATTTTATATATGTATACATATATACACACACACACACACACACACACACACACACACACACACACACACACACACACACACAATCACATGCACACGCACAGACAGACACATACACACACATACACACACACATATATATATATACATATATATATACATACATATATATATATATACATATATGTATATATGTATATATATATATATGTATATATATATATATGTATGTATATTATATATGTATATATATATATATGTGTGTGTGTATGTGTGTGTATGTGTCTGTCTGTGCGTGTGCATGTGATTGTGTGTTGTGTGTGTGTGTGTGTGTGTGTGTGTGTGTGTGTGTGTGTGTGTGTGTGTGTGTGTGTGTGTGTGTGTGTGCCATTAGCTCAGTGAGTTAGAACATCAGGCTGGTGACACAGGAATGTCGGTTCAATGTTCAGGGAGGTCACAGGGCCTTTTGTGTTTAATGCAGGCTGCTTGCTTTTGTTGCTACAACTGGGGCATTCCACACCTCCCGTTCTGTCTTCAGTCACATCCACCACCACCACCACTACCACCACCGTCATCATCATCACCACCACCACCACCATCATCATCATCATCATCATCACCACCATGTGCCTTGCCGCACGGCGTTGGCGATCATGGCCTCCATGCGAATCTATCTTTTGTCACTGCTAGTACATCTCCCACCCTGTCTGTCTTCATCCACTCCACGAAATCGTCCAATATTTTCTCTCTGGGTCTACCTGGTAATATTTCCCCTCCAACCTTCCTGTTGTGACTAGATGCTCAAATTTCTCTTACCTCATAAAATGCCCTGCAAACGTTGCTTGTCTTTTTCTAATCTTCTTCCTTGGGGTTCTTTTTGCGTTTGCTTAAATTCAAGACAGTCTCGTTTTTTTTCTTTACTGTTCATGGAAATCTTAGCATTCTTCTTAGAAACCACATTTCAGCTGCCTCAGTCTTGCGTGTTGACTGTCCACACTTTACATCCGTACAACAGTACTGGTTCTATTCTGTCCCACCCAGCAACATAAAAACTGCCCATCTTAAGGCTTCAGCCACTCTAGTAGTGTCAGTGTTTTATTAGTTTCCATGCCCATCTTAAGACTTTGCACAAGGTTAAGGAGTCAGTCAGATCATCACTGACACACTGGGTTGAACGCATATGGTAATGTCTGAGTACGACAATCCCTCTTCGTATCTTTAATTTCTTGAACGAAAAGAACAGATCTTGTAATAAGACAGTTATTCTCTATACTTGATAATCAGTCAGTTATTCTCTAAACTTGATAATCAGTCAGTTATTCTCCATACTTGATAATCAGACAGTTATTCTCCATACCTGATAATCAGACAGTTATTCTCCATACCTGATAATCAGACAGTTATTCTCCATACCTGATAATCAGACAGTTATTCTCCATACCTGATAATGAGACAGTTATTCTCCATACCTGATAATCAGTCAGTTATTCTCCATACCTGATACTCAGACAGTTATTCTCCATACCTGATAATCAGACAGTTATTCTCCATACTTGATAATCAGACAGTTACTCTCCATACCTGATAATCAGACAGTTATTCTCCATACTTGATAATCAGACAGTTATTCTCCATACTTGATAATCAGACAGTTATTCTCCGTACCTGATAATCAGACAGTTATTCTCTATACTGATAATCAGACAGTTATTCTCCATACTTGATAATCAGACAGTTATTCTCCATACCTGATAATCAGACAGTTATTCTCCATACCTGATAATCAGACAGTTATTCTCCATACTTGATAATCAGACAGTTATTCTCCATACCTGATAATCAGACAGTTATTCTCCATACTTGATAATCAGACAGTTATTCTCCATACCTGATAATCAGACAGTTATTCTCCATACCTGATAATCAGACAGTTATTCTCCATACTTGATAATCAGACAGTTATTCTCCATACTTGATAATCAGACAGTTATTCTCCGTACCTGATAATCAGACAGTTATTCTCTATACTGATAATCAGACAGTTATTCTCCATACCTGATAATCAGACAGTTATTCTCCATACCTGATAATCAGACAATTATTCTCCATACCTGATAATCAGACAGTTATTCTCCATACCTGATAATCAGACAGTTATTCTCCATACCTGATAATCAGTCAGTTATTCTCCATACCTGATAATCAGACAGTTATTCTCCATACCTGATAATCAGACAGTTGTTCTCCATACTTGATAATCAGACAGTTACTCTCCATACCTGATAATCAGACAGTTATTCTCCATACCTGATAATCAGACAGTTATTCTCCATACCTGATAATCAGACAATTATTCTCCATACTTGATAATCAGTCAGTTATTCTCTATACTGATAATCAGACAGTTATTCTCCATATTTGATATTCAAACAGTTATTCTCCATACCTGATAATCAGACAGTTATTCTCCATACTTGATAATCAGTCAGTTATTCTCTATACTGATAATCAGACAGTTATTCTCCATACTTGATAATCAGACAGTTATTCTCCGTACCTGATAATCAGACAGTTATTCTCTATACTGATAATCAGACAGTTATTCTCCATACTTGATAATCAGACAGTTTTTCTCCATACTTGATAATCAGACAGTTATTCTCCATACTTGATAATCAGTCAGTTATTCTCCATACTTGATAATCAGACAGTTATTCTCCATACTTGATAATCAGACAGTTATTCTCCATACTTGATAATCAGACAGTTATTCTCCATACTTGATAATCAGACAGTTATTCTCCATACTTGATAATCAGTTGTTCTCCGTACTTGATAATCAGACAGTCATTCTCCATACTTGATTATCATTTATTCTCCATACTTGATGATCAGACAGTAATTCTCCATACTTGATAATCAGACAGTTATTCTCCAATAAAATCTACCTGGGTTTGTGTGAGCGTTCTCTTCAACCCTCTCCGACTTGATGAAATAGGGCAACACGTCATCATAGCCCCACCCCTCACAGCCCTGAGCTTCCCATTGGTCGTAGTCATGGGGATGACCTCTGACGTAAATCATGTAATTTATGCTGGATGACCCACCAAGGACGCGACCAGCAGGCCAGTGCATTCTCTGATGAATAAAGCGAAAAAAGTGATATTGTAACTTTCTTCTTGAGTATGCTTTGTCTGAAAGGTTAACAACACATGTATTCACTGAAAGGTTAACACACTGAAAGGTTAACACACTGAAAGGTTAACACACTGAAAGGTTCAACATACTCAAATATTAACACACTGAAAGGTTAACACACTGAAAGATTAACACACTGAAAGGTTAACACACTCAAAGGTTAACACACTCAAAGGTTAACACACTCAAAGGTTATACACTGAAAGGTTAATACACTGAAAGGTTAACACACTGAAAGTTAACACAGTGAAAGGTTAACACACTGAAAGGTTAACACACTCGAAAGGTTAACAAACTCAAAGGTTAACACCTCAAAGATTAACACACTGAAAGTTTATACACTGAAAGGTTAACATACTGAAAGGTTAACACACTGAAAGGTTAACACACTGAAAGATTAACACACTGAAAGATTAACACACTGAAAGGTTAACACACTGAAAGGTTAACACACTGAAAAGTTTATACACTGAAAGGTTAACACACTAAAAGGTTAACACACTGAAAGGTTAACACACTGAAAGGTTAACACCTGTGAAAGGTTACCCTCCAGGTTATCATCGTATCTGTGGTATCAACACGAACGTTATCGGATCGAGTCATAATTTTATCATTCTGAATATGGTGTCAGCACAGCTGAAGTTAGGCACAGTTCTGTTAAGTTTTATACACATCTGATATTAGACGCATGAGTTAGTCAACCAGTTTTTGTAAGTTACACACAGCTTGAAAGGTCATGCAAACACACTGAAGTTACTAGTACATAACAGTTATACAACAGCACTGGAAGAGTTAAACACATGGAAAGTGTACAACATGTAAAATTAAACAGTAAGAAAGCTTGTTATCACTTAAGATTAACACACTGCAATTATACACTGAAACTTTTGACATTCATCTTCAAAACTGGATTATTACACTGAAGATTTACACCACCATGAAAGACGTTTCAGTCTGCACTCTTATTTTACATGAAAGGATTACTACAGAAACTTTCAGTGTAGATCACCTAAGTTACACACTTCAGTTACTTCAGACTGATACGTAATCTCTTACACTAGAAACGGTTTTATCAACTGAAAGTTAACATCACTGCAAGTTATTCAAGGCATCAGGTCTATACACTTGCACTATTTGTTCACAACTGCAAGGTTACCAATTCACGAGAATAAGGTTACATAGACTGCTGCATCTAGTTCAATTCTATCTCTGAAGTTAACTCACTGAAAGGTTTACTGACTATTCTGAAAGGTTTATATCACACTCGAAAGGTTATCTACCTGATAAGTTACACACTGAAAGGTTAACCGCAAATCACTGAGGTTTCGTCAACTTCGATTGGTCCCCAGTTTGAACACTACTGAAAGGAAATTACGCACTACCGTCATTTTTTTCAACAACACTTGAAAGGATACACCTTTATACACAGCAGATAGTTATCGACACTGAATGTTAATCACACTTGTCGCACTGATAGGTTAACATGAATTTCACTGAAGGTTATACACACTGAATAATATGAAAGGTTAAACTGAGTGAAAAGGTTAAAACTGGAATGTTAAATGAAATGGGTTACACTGAAAGTTTTAACAATGAAAGGTAAATCACTGAAATGGTTATACATGAAGGTTTATCACTATAAGGTGTTTACACTGAAAGCGATTAACACTTACCTGAAAGGTTATCCCCAATTCACTGACAAGATAACCACGAAGTGGTTA
>JAPXFY010000021.1:70783498-70788498 GCA_030674185.1 Monoplex corrugatus | reverse complement strand
CCCGCTCCAACTGTGAGGATGTAATATCAATCATTACTGTACTGTATAGAAATAACAACAACAATAATAGATAAGGGCCGGTGACTTGACAAGGGCCGGTGTGGCCGAAACGTTGTGCGTTTTAAAGTGAGTGGTTTTGTCCTATTTGTGTGTGGTGCATAATTTTTGTATATATATTTTTCAAGAAAATGAAGAATAATAGATATGATAACAAGAATGATGATGAGGAGGAGGAGGAGGAGTTATAATAACAACAACAACAATAATAATAATAATAACAGTTATGAACAGATGAAATGAAAATGAGAACATGTGTTTAATTAGTGAAGCAAAACAGCCAGCCTTTCTCGAGTGAGCAAAAAAAAAAAGAAGAAGAAAAAAACAGACAAAGAAATTTACAGGATTCAGGACCAACCCAAAGGATCAGACAACTTTCCTGATAGTTCATTCAGCTGGAGAAAATAAATCTGAGATGAAATCATAAATAAAGAATTTGTGAATTATCGTCACTGGGAAGGGAGAGAAATGTCACTGAGGGTGTTGCTCACATTTCCTGAACAACACCGCAGGTGTCTGCATCTCTCGGGACTGGCTGGATGAATCCAGAATACATTATGAAAGTAAACATAAAGTACAACCCTGTCATGTAGTCTCAATCCAAAAGGGAAATCCATGGCATCATGACTGTTTTCCCCATTCTTATCGTCACAGCATCGTAGACAATTGTCCCACATAGTGTGTGGCCGTTCATGTTCTGACCACATGGTGATCTCACTGTCGGTCAGTACGGAGGTCAGCTAGAAAGCTAAAAGTATATCTGTGGGGTAGTGACACAAGCAATGCCCAAAAATGGAGCAGTAAAAAGAAAGAATAAAAGAAAAACAGACAGAAACAAACACACACACAAGACAGAAAAGACAAGAAAGACAGGAAGAAAGACAGGAAAGAAAGACAGAAAGAAAGACAGAAAGAAAGACAGAAAAAGAAGGAAGAAAGACAGAAGAAAGACAGGAAGAAAGACAGAGAAGAAAGACAGAAAAAGACAGAAAGAAAGACAGGAAAGAAAGACAGGAAAGAAAGAAGAAAGACAGAAGAAGACAGAAGAAGACAGAAGAAAGACAGAAAGAAAGACAGGAAGACAGAAGACAGAAAGAAAGACAGACAGAAAGACAGGAAGAAAGACAGGAAGAAAGACAGAAAGAAAGACAGAGAGAAAGACAGGAAGAAAGACAGAAAGACAGAGAGAAAGACAGAAAGACAGAAAGAAAGACAGAAAGAGAGAAGAAAGAAAGAAAGAAAGACAGAAAGAAAGACAGGAAGAAAGAAAGAAAGAAAGAAAGACAGGAAGAAAGAAAAAAAGACAGGAAGAAAGAAAGACAGGAAGAAAGACAGAAAGACAGAGAGAAAGACAGAAAGACAGACAGAAAGAAAGAAAGAAAGAAAGACAGACAGAAAGAAAGACAGGAAGAAAGAAAGAAAGAAAGACAGGAAGAAAGAAAGAAAGACAGAGAGAAAGACAGGAAGAAAGAAAGGAAGAAAGACAGGAAGAAAGAGAAACAAAACAAAAAAAAAACAAACAAATAAATATACAAAATCAACAAACAAGCTAAATTCAAAAACAAACAAAAACAAAATCCAACATTATTATCATCGTCATCATCACTACCATCGACATCATCATCATTATCCACCAGCACCACCATCATCATCATTATCATCATCCCCACCACCATCATCATCATGTCTCAGCGCACTCACCAATGACGTAGTCATAACTTGCGTTTAACTTGTCAGCTAGAAGTGGCATGACGTCATTATATCTTGCGTACCTCAAGGCGAAGAAGACAACAACTACAGCCAGGAGAGAGTTCAGCAACATTCTGTGGATCTGTAATGATAGTTGATAGGCAAAA
This sequence comes from Monoplex corrugatus, assembly GCA_030674185.1. Classification (NCBI taxonomy): domain Eukaryota; kingdom Metazoa; phylum Mollusca; class Gastropoda; order Littorinimorpha; family Ranellidae; genus Monoplex; species Monoplex corrugatus. The sequence goes on along the minus strand of JAPXFY010000021.1, from coordinate 70,786,585 downwards.
TTCTTTTTTTTTTATATTATATGGACATATATGTATATGTATGTGAGCGTGTGGGTGTGTACGCGTGTGTGCGTGTGTGTGTGTGTATGTGTGTGCGTGTGTGTGTGCGTACGTGTGTGCCTGCGTGCGTGTGTGTGCTGCGTGCGTGCGTGCGTGTGTGTGTGGTGTGTGTGTGTGTGTGTGTGTGTGTGTGTGTGTGTGTGTGTGTGTGTGTGTGTGTGTGTGTGTGTGTGTAGCGTAAACGTGACTTTTTGGTTATTATAAAGAAAAATAATGAGACAGGGAGAAATTGGTAGATACATATCATTTATAATTATTATTCGAGTTAATCTCAGTGCTGACACAACACAGTCACAATTCTGGCAGTTCTATCAACAAATGGAAGGGGAAAACCACAAACACCACAATACCAGATATCACCAACACAGATGGAACCATAATAAGAACAAACGAAGAGAAAGGATAAGCCCTCATCATCATCATCATCATCATCAAGTGCCCTGCCACATGGCGTTGGCGATCATGGCCCTCTATATGCATCTATCCCTTGTTGCCACAAGCACATCTTCCACCCTCTCTGTCCTCAGCCCTCTGCAAGTCCGTCCAATATTTTTCCCCGGGTCTACCTGGCGCTCTCTTTTCCTCCAGCTTTCCTGTTGTGACCAGGTGCTCCAATTCCCTTTTCCTCATAAAATGGCCTATAAATGTTGCCTGTCTTTTCCTTATCTTCCTTATGAATGATCTTCTTGTGTCTGCCTCCATCAAGACTGTCTCGTTTGTTTTCTTTGCTGTCCATGGAACTCTCAACATTCTTTGTAGAAACCACATCTCGGCTGCCTCAATCTTGTTCTGGCTTTGCTTGTTAACTGTCCACGCCTCACAATCGTATAATATTATCGGTTCTATATAACATTCAAGAACTCTCTTCCTGATGTTAACTGATAGGCATTTGTTGGTAAGAATGCTTTTCATCTTCTTGAATGCTGTTTTGACTTGGCCGATTGTGCCGGCTATTTCTGTTGTGCAGACAAGCCCTACTACAGCGTTTCTTCTGGTCAGTCTGTTATACAAAACACTGTAATAACCTTACCACAGCGTGTCATACAACAGTGACCAGAAAAATCTCGAAGATAACAGAAAATTCATTGTGGATATATTATTTTATATCGAGCCTACTTTTCCACAAGTGTCAGAGATTTTAAGTATTATTGACTGTAGTTTTTCTAATAAAGCAAATCAAATGTTGGGAGTTATTAGGAGCAGCTTTTCTTACTTAGATAAGGACATATTTCTAAGACTATATAAATCTTTTGTTAGACCACATTTGGAATATGCAAATGCAATATGGTGTCCATCCTTGAAAAGACAGTCAGCGCAAATAGAAAGAGTACAAAGACGTGCAACAAAGCTATTAAAAGAATGCAAAGATAAATCTTACGCAGAACGATTGAAGTATTTGAAATTACACTCACTTAAAGGCAGAAGGACAAGAGGTGACCTTATTCAAATGTATAAGATATTTAATGGAGTTGATAATATTTGTGTTGACTCACTCTTTTCTGTTTCACAATGTAATATCACAAGAAACAAGGAAGGAAAGATATATATTCAGCACTGTCGTACTAACACAAGACAATTTTCTTTTTCACATCGAGTAGCCCCTTTGTGGAATAAACTCCCAACTAGCATAAAATTTGCACAAGATACTAACAAATTCAAGAATTTTTTGGACGAAATTCCAAAATTCAAAGAACTTTTCTTCGATTATGATGATTAAAGGCCTGATTAGGCTTGTGCAAACAAAAAGAAAATGCGCATTAACACCTGTTTTATAAATAGTTGAGAAAGAGGGGACGTAATAGGCCATAAGGCCTAGGCCATTGAAAGCCAGTCCCAACTACTACTACTACTACTACTACTACTACTTCTACTGCTGTCTACAGTTCACCTGATGTCCGTTGTTGTCGATCACCACATAAACAGCTTCGTCTTTTTCTTACCTGTGTTCGTCTCTTCCATCCAACGACGTTCACCAACACACACACTGGCCGTGTACCCCAAAACCAAAGGACAGGAAGAAAACACGCCGTGGGGAAGGAACAAACCTGACTCACTGAGCGTAACAATGCACTTTTACATGTATGTCGTCGTCTGGCTCAACAATGAAACGTTCCTGGGTCAGATTGCCCCCTGGTATTATTTATACACACCAGATGAGATTCAGACAGATCGGACGTGTTATGCCAGTTAATTTCCAGGCATTTTCTTCACTTAAGAAGTGCTTGAAACATAGTGGCATCGAAGAAAAGCAAACAAACAAATCTTGTTATTTAAAGGATTGTCTTCTGTTTTGTCGCCTGACCATGTTATGTAAAAAATGGAGAAATGATTGTCTTCTGACCTTCATGTCAAATGGAGAAATGGGTATCTTCTGACTGTGTTATTTAATGGTAAAATACATGTGTTATGACTTTCTCATTCAACGGAGAAATGATTGTCTTCTGACCTTGCTCAGTGAGAAATTATTGTCTTCTGACCTGTTCAATGGAGAAATGATTGTCTTCTGACCTTGTTAGCGCAGAAATGATTGTCTTCTGACCTTTTTAGTGCAGAAATTATTGTCTTCTGACCTTGTTCAACGGAGAAATGATTTGTCTTCTGACCTTGTTCAGGAAATGATTTGTTGTTCTGACTGTCAATGGAGAAATGATTTGTCTTCTGACCTTGTTCAATGGAGAAATGATTTGTCTTTGACCTTGTTAACGAGAGATTGTCTTCTGACCTTGTTCAACGGAGAAATGATTTGTCTTCTGACCATGTCTACTGCAGAAATGATTGTCTTCTGACTTCGTTGCTTACTTATAAACTAGGATTGTTTTCTGACCTTTATATTTCAAAATGAAGGAATGATTGCCTTTGGACTTTGTTACGTAATTTTTTTTCTCAAATGATCGTCTTCTGACTTTATTATTCACATGATTGCCCATGATCTTCTTACTCAGAAATGAAGACGTTATGCATATGGCTATATAACCATCATCATCATCAGGTGCCCTGCCGCATGGCGTTGGCGACATGGACTTCCAA
>JAPXFY010000021.1:70755998-70768498 GCA_030674185.1 Monoplex corrugatus | reverse complement strand
CAGGTGCTCTAATTTCTCTTTCCTCATAAAATGTCCTATTAATGCTGCTTGTCTTTTTCTAATCTTTATTAATGATCTTCTTGTGTCTGCCTCCTTCAAGACTTTCTCGTTTGTTTGTTTTTTTGCTGTCCATGAAACTGTCAATATTCTTCTTAGAAACCACATTTCACTTGCCTCAATTTTGTTCTGGCTTTGCGTGTTGACTGTCCACGCCTCACGACCGTATAACATTATTGGTTCTAACTCACATTCAGGAATTCTCTTCCTGATGTTAATTGATAAGCATTTGTTGGTAAGAATGCTTTTCATCTTCTTGAATGCTGTTTTGGTTTGGCCGATTCTGCTTGGTATCTCTCATGTGCATCTGCCGTCTGGTGAAATGGTCGTTCCCAGATATTTAAACTTATCAACCTGTCTCAAGGTTGTGCCATTTACTGTTATTTTGCATGAGGAGATTTCTTGTTTTTTACTGATTACCATGACTTCAGTCTTCTTGCTATTTAGCTCCAGCACTTTATTTTACACGTGGAACTGGGAGGACAGAAAAAAAACTGTCCACCATTTAATCACTAGGACGGATCAAACCCAGACGTTCTGATTGAAAGTCTTACGTCTTACCCGCTGGACCATGGCACCCCGTGACCTTCAGGGTTCACGTGATTTTACATCAGGTGATCAGAACTATACAGCAAGGTACCTGATGATGATGATGATGATGATGATGATGATGATGATGATGATGGTGATGAGAAAAATGTCCTAGCTTGACCAACCAGGCATTGCCCAGACAGGTTCAAACTTGCACCTCGTAATTTGAGCCCCAGTGTCCTAACCACTCCGATATTACGCCCGCCACAACAAGACGTCATACTTGTCTGTCTGTATGGAGACATCTCGTATCTACATCCTAGTGGAGCTTTGTTGTTGTTGTTGTTGTTGTTGTTGTTGTTGATGTTGTTGTTGTTGTTGTTGTTGTTGTTGTTGTTAATGTTGTTGTTGTTGTTGTTGTTGTTGTTGTTGTTGTTGTTGTTGTTTGTTGTTGATGATGTTGATGTTGTTGTTGATGTTGTGTTGTTATGTTGTTATGTTGTTGTTGTTGATGTTGTTGATGTTGTTTGTTTTGTTGTTGTTTGTTGTTTTGTTTGTTGATGGTTGTTGTTGGTTGTTAGTTTTGTTGTTGTTGTGTTGTTTGTTGTTTTGTTGTGTTGTTGTTGATTGTGTTGTGTTTGTTGGTTGTTGTGTGTGTGTGTGATGTTGTTGTTGTTTAGGTTGTTATTGGTGTTGGTGGTTGGTTGTTGGTTGGTGGGTGGTGGTGGTGGTGTGGTGGTGGTGGTGGTGGTGGGTGGTGGTGGTGATGGTAGGTGTGTTGTTGTGGTGGTGGTAGTGTGGTGGTGTGGTGGTGGTGGTGTGGTGTGGTGTGTGGTGGGTACGTGGTGGTAGTGTTGTTGTGTGGTGGTGTGTGGAGGTCGTCGGTCGTCGTCCGTCGTTTACGTTTCGGTCGTAGTACGTGCACAGTATTTCCATGTAGGGTAGTAAAATTTCCCTGTTTTGTACCTGTGAAAGTAGACATTACTACAGAATTCTGCCAGGGACCCCTGCTTTCTTGATGTGGGATCTTTAACGCGCGCAAAGTGCTTGCAGCTTACAGGACCTCGGTTAAACGGCTCATCAGAAAGTCTTAGCACCTAGACCACCACTTTAGATATAGTGGAAGGTGAAGTGGAGAGGGGAGGGGAGGGAGAGTGAAGGGAGAAAAATCCCTGTACTGTACCCGACGTGAACCCAGGTTCCTCACGTCCAAGGCTGGTGCTGTAACCACTGGGCCACACACCGCTGTCAGACCGCTGACCTAGGATTTTTGAAGCCTGGATTTGAACCCAGGAAGGTAAGGTAAAGGGAACTTTTTTCTCGTCATCTCCCTCCCTGCCCCCTTCTCCCCTCCCCCCCACCCCCCCCCCCCCCCCCCCGCACGTTTACTAGGCTTGGATTCATCCACCCATCTGGCAACCACGCTCGGTTGTGCTTCTTTTCTCGGTGTTGTCCCAAGAGAGTGTACTCAGCCATTATTCACTACTCAGTGCCTTCATGTACACGGTAAGTGAAACAACGCAAGCGACGTTTATGACACGGGAGATAAGTATGAATATACTGTGAGTGTTCCCGTAGAGCTGACTTCTGTCCCTTGGTTATTCCATGAATTTTACACTGCCTTGGCAGTGTGTACGTGTTGTTGGTTTTTTGTTGGTTTTTTTGTTGTTGTTGTTGTTGTTTTTGTTGGTTTATTTTTGTTGGTTTATTTTTTTTTTTTTTTTTTTTTTTAAAGAGAGAGAGATCCGTGGACCCAAAATCTGATATCTCGAGTTCAATCCCAGCCGGCAACACAAAAATGTCCTGTTGGCTGCTTCAGTCATTCTGGTGGTGTTGGCTTAGTGTTCCATGGGTTCTCTCCCCTCTATACCCCATTTTAAGACATTGTCAGGGCATGAGAGTTTGCACAGGGTCAAGGAGTCTGCAAGATTATTGCTGACAGCTTTGTGTGGAGCGTGTATGGAACTGTCCGTGAGCGATGAATCCCCTCTGAACAACCTTCACCCTCCAGGCAGACATTTATTGACTTCATTACTCAAAGTTACAAATAAACTTGTCTACCTTCATTTTTTTTTTACCTTTGCAAATAAGAGTCTTTTCTTTCAAATTTGCAAATTCCATAACATCAGCCGAATTGCATGGAGATTTAAAAACAACAACAAACATGTAGCACAACAACAACAACAGCTTAATCAAACACACTGTGTCCATGGCTTCCACATTCCAAAGTAGAGGTACATGTACTTTAAAATTGTTCTTGTACAGCGCTATTTTCCTAACTCATCAGGACTCACTGTGCATTACACATAATCAGACATTTTAGTGGAGCACAGAGAACTCAAGCTGTTAGGTGAGCTGACCACACTGCACTATGTTGTTGTACAGTCTGTATCTGTTTGGTGAGCTGACCACATTCCACTATGTTGTTGTACAGTCTGTATCTGTTAGGTGAGCTGACCACACTCCACTATGTTGTTGTATAGTCTGTATCTGTTAGGTGAGCTGACCACAGTCCACTGTTATTGTACAGTCTGTATCTGTTAGGTCAGCTGACCACAGTCCACTACGTTGTTGTACAGTCTGTATCTGTTAGGTGAGCTGACCACACTGCACTATGTTGTTGTACAGTCTGTATCTGTTTGGTGAGCTGACCACATTCCACTATGTTGTTGTACTGTCTGTATCTGTTAGGTGAGCTGACCATACTGCACTATGTTGTTGTACAGTCTGTATCTGTTAGGTGAGCTGACCACAGTCCACTGTTATTGTACAGTCTGTATCTGTTAGGTGAGCTTTAACTCTTTGACTCCTGCACCCTGTCCACCAGCATCCTGCATTGCCAACCCTTTGATTCCCTCACCCTGTCCACCAGCATCCTGCATTGACAACCCTTTGATTCCCTCACCCTGTCCACCAGCATCCTGCATTGCCAACCCTTTGATTCCCTCACCCTGTCCACCAGCATCCTGCATTGTCAACCCTTTGATTCCCTCATCCTGTCCACCAGCATCCTGCATTGTCAACCCTTTGATTCCCTCACCCTGTCCACCAGCATCCTGCATTAACAACCCTTTGATTCCTCACCGTCCACCAGCATCCTGCATTGCCAACCCTTTGATTCCCTCACCCTGTCCACCAGCATTATCAACCCTTTGATTCCCTCACCCTGTCTACCAGCATCCTGCATTGACAACCCTTTGATTCCCTCACCCTACCCACCAGCATCCTGCATTGCCAATCCTTTGATTCCCTCACCCTGTCCACCAGCATCCTGTATTGTCAACCCTTTGATTCCCTCATCCTGCATTGTCAACCCTTTGATTCCCTCACCCTACCCACCAGCTTTCTGCATTGTCAACCATGTTAACAAAGCAAAAATGTAATTCTTTGACTCCCGCACCCTGTCCATCAGCATCCTGCATTGTCAACCATGCTAACAAAGCTAAAACTTAACCCTTTGATTCCCTCACACTATCCACCAGATTCGTGCAGGAAGCAGGTGGATAGGATGAGGCATTCAAAGGGTTAAGCTTTTAGTGTTAGTAGATAGGGTGTGGAATTCAAAGGGTTCTGGCTTTCAAGCCAGAGTTCTCACCATAGAGGTTGGAGCAAGTGGCCTGATGGGTCCCCATGCCTATGACCTCATGAAATAGCTGTCAGTTTGTGGTCAGGACATGAACAGAGCCCTAAAGGCAATGACACAAGTAGCTGACAGTGTTCAAGCCACAGCTGGTCAGGGGGTAGTGAAACGTGAACTCCATAAGGCTTAAATTTCCCTACCTACTGCAGATCTCTGATAGCTTACCGATTGAAGCATGTGAGGCAACAGTGGCTTGGCTGTGTGGCGTCTGACCACTGGGATGTGCTGGTTTTAATCCAGGTGGAGGGGGAAATGACGTCAGCAGAAGGGCACCGAAGAGTGATGACCTGCATGCAGCCCGACCCTCTTAGTGTCTAAGGAGTTAAGAGCTGAAACACTTGCTTCAGCGGGGCTTTTCCTCTGAGGACACTCTGCTGTCCAGCTGTCACATGCGGCTACATCTCAAACCTGACCGGCCAGTGACTTCTTGATGTTTTGGGTCATGGGGCAGACGTCTTGTTCATGCATGTGTATCAAGCATGACCTGAGAAGAGTCACATGATCGAAAACCTAAAACTAATATCCACCACGTGCGTGTAATTATGTCTTGAACGCATTCTGTCTTATCTCCTGGTAAGTCTGAAAACACATCTTTCCCGCGTGATTGCGTCTAGTTGTTTCGATGGCTAGATCTATCCCGCATTTTTCGTACTATTTCCTCAGCACTTTTGTCCAGAGTGACGGTAAAGTAATGTTCAACACGCCTCTTTCCATCACGCGATTCTGTTCCTTCGGGTCATGGTTGATACATATGCAATAAGCAATATGTCTGCCGCATGACCCAAAATATCAACCAATCACTGGCCGGTTGGTTTGAGATGTAGTCGCGTGTCCGACTCTTCCCAGAATTTCTTTCTACGTGCGAGACGTGACGACATTACTCTACAATGACGACACGATGACGTATACACTTTGACGCATGCTGTGTTTCGGAATGAAGACAACATTAGTCAAAGTGAGCGTCAGCGTTCAAGGAACTCATGAACCAGAAACACATGAAAACAAAATGTTATCTTGATATTTAAGGGGCGAAACAAGACATGTACACACTTATGGCCGACAGCCTTTGTCAAACAAAATGTTATCTTGATATCTAAGGGGCGAAACAAGACATGTACACACTTATGGCCGACAGCCTTTGTCAACAAAATGTTATCTTGATGTTTAAGGGGCGAAACAAGACATGTACACACTTATGGCCGACAGCCTTTGTCACACAAAATGTTATCTTGATGTTTAAGGGGCGAAACAAGACATGTACACATTTATGGCCTGGCCGACAGGTCTTTGTCAAACAAAATGTTATCTTGATGTTTAAGGGGCGAAACAAGACAGGTACACATTTATGACCGACAGGTCTTTGTCACACACAAAAGACAACAACAACAAAACAAATTGTGAAGATTTAAAACACAACAGCTGGTCAGGTAACTCTTCTGACAGGTAAATCCAGTTCGTTGAGCTGGAGACTGTTATCTCAGAATTTGTCAAAAACGGAATCCACATATCAAAAAAAATCATATGATCTGTTGTTTTTGCCCTGAACATAGTGGCTTTGTTTCCTTGTCGTCTGGTGTGTAAGGTTACAACACACATTTTGTGTTAGAACGATGAGGCATGGTCTGTTTTAGAACACAGATACTTACTGTGGGAGAGAAGACAGAAAGAGATCCCACAATGTGTCATGGATGATGCTTTGAATATCCTTCACCCGTATTTTGCGTTCCTGAGTGACCGCTTTATCTGTCATGATGCCACACGGATCCTGTGATGCTGATGCTGATAATGACGCTGAAGACGATGACGATGATGACAACGGTGACGACACAGAGATTGTGGGACGCTGTAAGGGACCGGTGACCTTAAGAATAAAACATCCACTTGCAAAGTAAGAGAAACCAGTGATGTAGGGTTCGAACCTCCCGAGACTACAGCTCAGTCAGTTACACAGTTGATCGGCAAGGGCCCTACATGGAGGTGGCCCAGTGAATAACGTGTTTGCCTGGAAAGCAAGAATGGACAGAAGTCTCAGGTTCAAGTCCTGTTTGTTCAATAAGTTTTCCGTCTCTCCACTTTCATTAAGACCTTGACTGGTGGTCTGACTTAGAATCTTTGCTACCAGATGAGTAATGTGGTTTCTATCTTAAAATGGTGTCCCAATCCAAACACAAAGAGTTTCTCATTTTTTCTGACTCCCTTTCTGCTTTGCAGCAATTGCTTGCCGAAACATTCTTCACCCTGAACTTGTGAAGTTCTTTGCACTGTATTCTACTCTTGCAAGTGAAGGTTACGAGATTGTTTTTGCCTGGATTCGTGGCCATGTTGGTATTGGAGGCAATGAAAAGGCTGATTACCTGGCCAAGAAGGCTACAGTGACAAAGATGTCTAAAGTCTTTGATCCCTTACACAGATATCAAATCGAAAGTACACAGTTACGTAAGAAATCTGTGGCAGGAGGATTGGAATGAACAGACAGATAACAAACTTTTCCAAATCCACCCGAGCCTGAAAGAAATTCTCCCATCTGCTGCAGGAAACCGTAAGAAAGAGACAGTGTTATGTAGGTTACACACGGGTCACACATCCTACACTCACTCGTACCTTTTGAAAAATGAAGAAGCACCATGGTGTGATCAGCTGTTGAGCATCCGACACCTCCTCCTTGATTGCTGGGACTTGTACGATGTGAGACAAAAGCACTACACGGCAGATTCCTTATGCCCCGTTTACACAACGTGCAACTAGCGTGCAACTAATCGGTTGCACTACCATGCAACCTATTCACAACCCCAGATGACTCCAGGCAATCGGTTGTCTGAGGTTGTCTGGAGTTGTCAGTTTTTCGGTAAAATCCCATTTTTAGTTGTACGTGTAGTTGCACGGCCGAAAATAATGTCCTAGAGCGATAATGTTTTCGTAGTTGCATCAGTTGCATGGCCCCAAACGGTTGTGTGGAGTTGGGAACACTTTTACACGAGTGGAGTTGGCTGGGGTTGTAGGCAGGAAGTAGTTTCGCGCCACGCGTGCCTCCGTGACACACGCAGCGCGAGCCTCAAGAAACGGCGGGAACAGGGGAGGAGCCTAACGGTTGCACGTTTCCTTTTACACGAATGCAACTCCACACAACTTTGCGGTTGCACGGCTCCTCGTGCAACTGGTAAAACCCAGTGGTTGCACGTTAGTTGCATCCCGTGTAAATGTAGCATTAAAGAAGCTCTTCCGAGAAGTCCCTCCTGATGCAATTTTCCCATTTTTACAAGAGATCAATAGATTTCACTTGATGTAATTTTACGTCTGTTTTTCTTTAATGGCATTTTAGATTTGCAAGGTTGACGGTGAGCATGGTTTTTATCTGTTTATCTTATCGGGTTGTTCTTTTCTTTTTGACGTGGTGTTAGCCCTGATATGGCTCTAGTGGTCGGCTGGGCTATAAGCAATATGAACTGAAATGAAAATGAAAAAAAGTTTCTATCTACAGCAAACACATACGAACAACAACACAACAACAAAAAACACAGAAACAGTGGGGTTGACCATGGCCAATGTCCATAAAGGCTCTATTGTGGTCATCATAATCATCATCATCACGTGCCCTGCCGCATGGCGTTGGCGATCATGGCCCTCCATACAAATCTATCCCCTGTAGCTGCAAGTACATCTCCCATCCTCTCTGTCCTCAGCCATTCTGCAAGTCCGTCCAATATCTTTTCTATTGTGGTGTATGAACAAAACTATTATCTTACAGAAGAAAAGATCGCGCTGTGTAGCAGTGTCCCGTTATTTCTTGGTGGACCATCAGTGGTCCAGTGATAGAATACTCACCTGCTACATGGGTGGTCTGGGTTCGATTCCTGGTCATTTTACATGTCAAGTCAGCAGAGTGGTGTGGTGGAAGCGTGCTGAGTCCATAACCCACACAAAGCGTGCTGGGTCCATAACCCACACAAAGCATGCTGAGTCCATAACCCACACAAAGCGTGCTGGATCCATAACCCACACAAAGCATGCTGAGTCCATAACCCACACAAAGCGTGCTGGGTCCATAACCCACACAAAGCATGCTGAGAGAGGGGGGGACAGAGAAAGAGACAGACAGACAGACAGAGAAATAGACAGACAGACAAACAGACAGACAAACAGACAGACAGAGATAGAGACACAGAGAGATGCATCAGAAAACCTTGGCCGTTACCTTTCACAAATACATAATGATCTGTGTTGTCACAGCGCCTCAGATCTCGTTGTGGGAATTCCCGCTGTCTGACAAACCAGTTGTTGCTACGTCAGCCTTAGCTTGACGTCAGTCGTTGATAATGTTCACCAAGATGGCGTTATCATTGACGTGACGTCATCCTGCACCACACTCCACCCCCTGCTGCCCTCATCCCTGTCCCTTCCCCCCTCTGTACCTTGATCAACATTGACAGTGTCTGAACATTAACACTGCAAAGATTTCTGTAGAGTGGAATGAAAAACGGTTGGTTATTTTTTTCCCCTAATTCAGGGATTAAAGACAATATGTAAAATGGTAATCGGATAAAGAACGCTGTGGACGGTAGGGTGTAAGTGGTTATGTGTTGGTTGGTTGGTTGATTGGTTGGTTGGTTGGTTGGTTGGTTGGTTGGTTGGTTGGTAGATTGGTTGGTTGGTTGGTTGGTTGGTTGGTTGGTTGGTTGGTTGGTTGGTTGGTTGGTTGGTTGGATGGTTGGTTGGTTGGATTGTTTTGATTTTGTTTGTTTGTTTGTTTGTTTGTGTGATGATGGATGGATGGATGGATGGAATGGATGATGATGGATGATGGATGGATGGATGGATGGATGGATGGATGGATGGATGGATGGATGGATGGATGGATGGATGGATGGATGGTATGTTGCATCTTCTACACTACGGAACTGGCCATAAAGTCTAGGAGAATTGTTCACTATACTGTAATGATGAAGACAATGAGCATGATGTTATGGAATTCCATTCTGGACTGAGACTGCACTTTCTTTCAAAGTAAAATCCTGGCATCAATCAGGACCGAGAGACACAGAACCTGTCGTGTTGATGACCACTACTTTTTTTTTTACTTCACTAGGACAGAGTACAGTCAGCTGATCAGCAAACAGGCATGTTTGACCAGTGCCTGAAGGCCAAAGCTTGGTGTTGTCATCAATAAACTAGATTTCTTTATATATCTATACATATATATATATATACATATATATACATACATTATATATATATATATATATATATTTATACATATATCATCATCATCATCATCATCATATGCCATGCCACATGGCGTTGGCGATCATGGCCCTCCATACGAATCTATCCTTTGTCACTGCAAGTACATCTCCCACCCTCTCTGTCCTCAGCCACTCTGCAAGTCCATCCAATATTTTTCCCTGGGTGTACCTGGTGTTCTCATTCCCTCCAGCTTTCCTGTTGTGACCAGGTGCTCTAATTTATATAAATGTAATTTTGACAGACAGACACATAGATAGACAGATAGATAGGTAGATAGATAGATACAGACAGATAGATAGACAGATAGATAGGTAGATAGATAGATAGATAGATAGATAGATAGATAGGTAGATAGATAGATAGATAGATAGATAGATAGATAGACAGATAGACAGACAGACAGACAGATAGATAGACAGATAGATAGGTAGATAGATAGATAGATACATAGATACACAGATAGATAGATAGATAGATAGATAGTAGATAAGAGCATGTGAATATGTTTGTTTGCTTGCTTGCTGTTGTTTGTTTGTTTGCTTGCTTGTTTGTTTGTTTGTTTGTTTGTTTATTTATGTATTCCTTTTTTGCCCCAACGAAACAGTTGTACTTTAAACACGGGTTACTCTGCCAAAGGAGACTGCAGCTGGGAGTTTGTACAATTCCCAGTGAGCAAGAAACTCCCGGGGTTGCTGAGTGAGACCCAGAACAGCAATACCTCACCACTCTTCAGACAATCACCTCACACTTCCCAACGCCACATGGTAGCCATGTTATCAAACAAAACAGGGGGTGGGGGTGGATGAGCTGTCCTTACACTACATGACCCATTCAGACCCTGTCATCAGTTTGTTTGGTTTTTTTTAACAAACCGAATGGCAAGGGAAGGAGATGTCAAAGCTCAGGACATAGCCACACAAGGTGCGCCAGCCAGATCCAGCCCAGCTTCCCTGAAAAAGAATGAGGAAAAATCTTCTCTGACCTTATTCTGACCCTCCATCTCTCTATTGGGCAGCTACCCAGCCTTCAGCTTGCACAGCCGCCAGCCCTGTTCCCCTTACTATAGTCTCCACACTTAGCAGTCGGAAGTTCCCAACGTTGCTTTACCACAACCACGGGGTGTGTGTGTGTGTACGGCCGTAAAAGTGGCCAGGCATGATGCTCTACACACAGCCCATTTTGCTGTTTAGCTAAGTTTGACATGCCCCCAAAGGGATCCTAGGTTTGCTGTCTTTCTGTGCTGTCACCAGGACTTTGCCTGCAATCGTCAGGCCTGATTCCCTGAAGCCAGCAGCCAAGCTGTGAGTCAAAGAAGAAGAGTGAGAGAATGGTTCAGACGTTTACCTGCCAATAACTAAACTAAACTCCAGGTTGACATATAAGGGTAGAGCCTTTATGGACATTGGCTGGGCATAGCTTCCCCGTTTCCAAGGATTTTTGTATGGGCACTGGGTCTGTGGCTCTGACATGAACTGATTTCATCGTCTCTTCCTGAAGACTTGAACCCTCACCACCAGTCAAGGTCTCAGTGGAAGGTGAAGAGAGAACCCTTCCTGTCTAACCAGGACTTGAACTTAAGACTTCTGTTCTCTTTCTCTGTCCAGACAAGTGATTTATCCACAGGCCTATAACTCCATATAGGGCCCACACAGACCAGCCGCCATTTGACTGACTCAGTGGACTCATGAGATTCGAACCCAGACCAATGTTTTTTCTTGCCTTCCAGATAGACTTTTGTCCCTTGGGCTACCAAACTCCTGCAACGTCCTACGACCTCTGTGTCGTTATCGTCAGCATCATCGTCGTCGTCAGCATCATCATCGTCGTCAGCATCATCGTCGTCAGTATCAATGCCATCAGCAGCATGACAGGCTCTGCATGGCATCATGGCAGAAAAACCAGCCACTCAGGAGCGCAGCATGCAAATGACGGACATTCAACGTATAATCCATGGCTAAAAAGAAAAAAAAAAAGTGAATATGAAATATATAATTTGAAGCGAGGGAGAGCGGATGGGTGCCGCCCTCGTGGTGCTAACCCCGGGAAAAAGTTGAGGTCTCTGCCACCTCACTCCCCTACGACCCCAGGGTTATGGAACTATCTAGGTAGGACCTCAGGATCTGGCCAGCTCTGGGTTTATGTGCAGGCTTTAAAGCTTGTGCTGTGATCATTCTGGACTTCTCCATCACATGCACCTGTGAGTTAGTGCATATGGAATTCATTACGAGCGCGGAGACGTCATCTCGAGAAACTGAAAATGAAACTCCATGATGCTTTGCGGGATTTGTTTCGGTTTTCTACTTCAAATCAAGCGTCTCTATTTTAAAACTGAGCACGTGTCATCGTTCTCAAACAGATTGTCTGTCGTCACTCTTTCACAAAAGTCAACACAGAAGCAAAGTGGATAAGACGTCAGACCCCCAGTCCTGATATCTGGGGTTTGATCCTGCCTGGATACATCACACCTGGTGGGTAAAGGGTGCAGATGAGTCTGACCCCCCAGGTCAACATGTGTTCACGTTGTTAGTGCCTGAACTCACTTCATCTGCATACGCACGCACATCATGAGACAGAAAACAACACCGTCCAAAGGTATCATCATCATCATCATCATCATCACGTGCCCTGCCACATGGCGTTGGCGATCATGGCCCTCCATATGCATCTATCCCTTGCCGCAAACACATCTTCCACCCTCTCTGTCCTCAGCCACCCTGCAAGTCCGTCCAGTATTTTCTCCCTGGGTCTACCTGGCGCTCTCTTTCCCTCCAGCTTTACTGTTGTGACCAGGTCTCTAATTCCCCTTTCCTCATAAAATGGCCTATAAATGTTGCCTGAGTTTTCCTAATCTTTTCCATCAATGATTTTCTTGTGTCTGCATCCATCTGGACTGTCCCGTTTGTTTTCTTTGCTGTCCATGGAATTCTCAACATTCTTCTTAGAAACCACATCTCGGCTGCCACAATCTTTTCTGGCTTTGCATGTTGACTGTCCACGCCTCACAACCGTATAACATTATCGATTCTATATA
>JAPXFY010000021.1:70738498-70750998 GCA_030674185.1 Monoplex corrugatus | reverse complement strand
ACAGTGACAGGTGTGTACACATGATGACCTGACACATGGGAAAACATTCAGACAGTGACAGGTATGTACACATGATGACCTGACACATGGGAAAACAGTTCAGACAGTGACAGGTGTGTAACATGATGACCTGACACATGGGAAAACAGTTCAGACAGTGACAGGTGTGTACACATGATGACCTGACACATGGGAAAACAGTTCAGGCAGTGACAGGTCTGTCATGATGACCTGACACATGGAAAAACAGTTCAGGCAGTGACAGGTGTGTACACATGATGACCTGACACATGGGAAAACAGTTCAGGCAGTGACAGTGTACACATGATGACCTGACACATGGGAAAACAGTTCAGGCAGTGACAGGTGTGTACACATGATGACCTGACACATGGGAAAACAGTTCAGTACAGTGACAGGTGTACACTGATGACCTGACACATGGGAAAACAGTTCAGGCAGTGACAGGTTGTACACATGATGACCTGACACATGAAAAAACAGTTCAGGCAGTGACAGGTGTGTACACATGATGACCTGACACATGGGAAAACAGTTCAGGCAGTGACAGGTGTGTACACATGATGACCTGACACATGGGAAAACAGTTCAGCAGTGACAGGTGTGTACACATGATGACCTGACACATGGGAAAACAGTTCTCATGACAGGTTACACATGATGACCTGACACATGGGAAAACAGTTCATGGACAGTACACATGATGACCTGACACATGGGAAAACAGTTCATACAGTACACATGTTGACCTGACACATGGGAAAACAGTTGGCAGTACACATGTTGACCTGACACATGGAAAAACAGTTCATCAGTACACATGTTGACTGACACATGGGAAAACAGTTCATAGCAGTACACATGTTGACCTGACACATGGGAAAACAGTTCAGGCAGTACACATGTTGACCTGACACATGGGAAAACAGTTCAGGCAGTACACATGTTGACCTGACACATGGGAAAACAGTTCAGGCAGTACACATGGGAAAAGTCTCCAGCCTTTACCCAAAGGCCACATCCAAACAGGTACGAACCCCAGTCTCTCCAACCGGACGACAGCGTACTGACCACTACACCTCATCTACTTTCAAGTGCAGAGTTTTCTACAGGGATTCATCGCACTCGAACATTTCCATATGCGCTCCACCCAAATCTCCATCAGTTATCTGGCAGACTCCCTTCAAAAACACTTGTTCCAGCAAGATCTTGAGATGAGGGAATAGGCGGGGTGAGAGGGGAGAAAGGATCTATAAAACATTGAGCTAACACCACCAGAATGATGTAAACAATAAGGTGGGCAGCCAACAGGCCAGTTTTTAACGTTGCCAGTTGGGACTGAACTCAAGATATTGATCAGATCTTGATTCCATGGCTCTACCAAAAGAACCAACCAGTCCATGCAAAGAAAGACAACCGTGGCCCGAACGATGGTGAAAGCACAATTCCTGTGTTATGAAATACCAAAAGAAATAAGAGGGAACCAGGGAGAATTTTAAATATCAACTAAGTAACATAACTCTTGAGAGTCACGGAGTTATCTCCCATGTAGAATTTCTCAAACCTAACAGTTTGCGCTACCCATTCATCTAGAATAGACGCAGCCACAAAGCATAAAGTGGTAAGCTCAGAACATTGTGGCTGCGTCTATGCTAGCTGAATTGGTAGCGCAAACTGTGTTGGGTTTGAGAAATTCTACATGGGAGATAACTCCGTGACTCTCAAGAGTTATGTTCCTGTGTTATGAGTTTCAGTTTCAGTTTCAATTTCTCAAGACGATGTCTCCGCGCTCTGAACGAATTCCACATGCACTAACGTCACAGGTCCCACGTGTTATGAGGGTGATGATCTAACAACTGAGATAATGGGCCACTTATTGCTCTGGTTAATAACTGGTTGTTGTCTGGTTATGGGCCACTTATTGCTCTGGTTAATAACTGGTTGTTGTCTGGTTATGGGCCACTTATTGCTCTGGTTAATAACTGGTTGTTGTCTTTGGTTATGGGCCACTTATTGCTCTGGTTAATAACTGGTTGTTGTCTGGTTATGGGCCACTTATTGCTCTGGTTAATAACTGGTTGTTGTCATTGGTTATGGGCCACTTATTGCTCTGGTTAATAACTGGTTGTTGTCTGATTATGGACCACTTATTGCTCTGGTTAATAACTGGTTGTTGTCTTTGGTTATGGGCCACTTATTGCTCTGGTTAATAACTGGTTGTTGTCTGGTTATGGACCACTTATTGCTCTGGTTAATAACTGGTTGTTGTTGTTATGGGCCACTTATTGCTCTGGTTAATAACTGGTTGTTGTCTGGTTATGGCCACTTATTGCTCTGGTTAATAACTGGTTGTTGTCTTTGGTTATGGGCCACTTATTGCTCTGGTTAATAACTGGTTGTTGACTTTGGTTATGGGCCACTTATTGCTCTGGTTAATAACTGGTTGTTGACTTTGGTTATGGGCCACTTATTGCTCTGGTTAATAACTGGTTGTTGTCTTTGGTTATGGGCCACTTATTGCTCTGGTTAATAACTGGTTGTTGACTTTGGTTATGGGCCACTTATTGCTCTGGTTAATAACTGGCTGTTGTCTGGTTATGGACCACTTATTGCTCTGGTTAATAACTGGTTGTTGTCTTTGGTTATGGGCCAAATATGGCCACTTACTGCTCTGGTTAATAACTGGTTGTTGTCTGGTTATGGACCAAATATGGCCACTTATTGCTCTGGTTAATAACTGGTTGTTGTCTTTGGTTATGGGCCAAATATGGCCACTTATTGCTCTGGTTAATAACTGGTTGTTGTCTTTGGTTATGGGCCAAATATGGCCACTTATTGCTCTGGTTAATAACTGGTTGTTGTCTTTGGTTATGGGCCAAATATGGCCACTTATTGCTCTGGTTAATAACTGGTTGTTGTCTTTGGTTATGGGCCAAATATGGCCACTTATTGCTCTGGTTAATAACTGGTTGTTGTCTTGGTTATGGACCAAATATGGCCACTTATTGCTCTGGTTAATGACTGGTTGTTGTCTTTGGTTATGGGCCAAATATGGCCACTTATTGCTCTGGTTAATAACTGGTTGTTGTCGTTGGTTATGGGTCAAATATGGCCACTTATTGCTCTGGTTAATAACTGGTTGTTGTCTTTGGTTATGGGCCAAATATGGCCACTTATTGCTCTGGTTAATGACTGGTTGTTGTCTTTGGTTATGGGCCACTTATTGCTCTGGTTAATAACTGGTTGTTGTTTGGTTATGGGCCAAATATGGCCACTTATTGCTCTGGTTAATAACTGGTTGTTGTTTGGTTATGGGCCAAATACGGCCACTTATTGCTCTGGTTAATAACTGGTTGTTGTCTGGTTATGGGCCAAATATGGCCACTTATTACTCTGGTTAATAACTGTTTGTTGTCTGGTTATGGGCCAAATAGGTGTTGTCCTGATTGTGCGTGCTGTACACTCGTTTTGTTGTTCCAAGTATCTGTTTCCCAGTATCTATTTCCCAGTATCTGTTTCCCAGTATCTGTTTCCCAGTATCTATTTCCCAGTATCTATTTCCCAGTATCTATTTCCCAGTCTCTGTTTCCCAGTATCTGTTTCCCAGTATCTATTTCCCAGTATCTATTTCCCAGTATCTATTTCCCAGTATCTGTTTCCCAGTATGTGTTTCCCAGTATCTATTTCCCAGTATCTATTTCCCAGTATCTATTTCCCAGTATCTGTTTCCCAGTATCTGTTTCCCAGTATCTATTTCCCAGTATCTATTTCCCAGTATCTATTTCCCAGTATCTGTTTCCCAGTATCTATTTCCAATTATCTATTTCCCAGTATCTGTTTCCCAGTATCTGTTTCCCAGTATCTGTTTCCCAGTATCTGTCTCCCAGTATCTATTTCCCAGTATCTGTCTCCCAGTATCTATTTCCCAGTATCTGTCTCCCAGTATTCTATTTTCCCAGTATTTTTCCCAGTATCTATTTCCCAGTATCTATTTCCCAGTATCTGTTTCCCAGTATCTGTTTCCCAGTATCTGGCTCAACAACATTTCCCCAAGTCACGTGGACAGTTACCAAGGGCTGGGACATAGTTACTGTATGTTGACACCACGTCCATGAACCACACGTCCTCGTCTGTCGAGGTTGTCCAGCTCATCTTGGTCCTTCCTAGGTCTGAAATTCGTATTTATATTCATTATTCATGTTCATGTTCATGTTCATGTTCATATTCATATTCATATTAATATCATATTCATATCGTATTGATATTCATATCATATTCATATTCATGTCATATTCATATTCATATCATATATTCATATTCATATTCATATTCATATTCGTATTCAAATCATATTCATATTTATATTTATATTTATATTTATATTTATATTATATTATATTCATATTCATATTCATATTCATATTCATATTCAAGTTCATGTTCATATTCAAGTTCATGTTCATATTCATGTTCGTATTTATATTCATGTTCATTTTCATATTCATGTTCATTTTCATATTCATATTCATTTTCATATTCATATTCATATTCATGTTCATATTCATATCATATTCATATCATATTCATGTTCATTTCTTCTATTACCGTGGATTTACCATGTGAAACTCGTGCTGTTCTTCCCTTTGAGAGCGCGTCGCCGCAGTGCAGCGCCACCCTTTTTTTTTTTTACCAAGACTGTTTTTTAGAAGAACAAGAAGGCTGATTGGCCTTCAAGGGGAGGGACCTGGGAATTAACCTATCCGTCCAGTATTTTATACCAGGACATCCAGACGAAAGCCCTGTTCTTCACAATTTTCAAGTGCCGTGGGATCTTCAGCGTGCACAGGCCAGGAGGCACACGGGTCCGACTCGTTTTTCGTCCCCTTTCAAAAGACCAGACTTTCAGTTCGATTTTCCGGTCAAACTGAGGAGAAAAGTCGAGGCCTCTACGGGAAACGAACCCAGGAACCTCGAGTTTAGTTACTGGCAGGCGGACGTCTGAACCATTCTGCCACTCTCCTCCCAAAAGGTTTTCCATATTCTAGACAAATAACTTTGACAGAACTAACGTGCGCAGTCTGCCCTGGGTGGGGTTGCGGCGCCTGTCTCCTTGTCCAAGTAACTTTGCAGCTGAAGGTCTCATGAGTGTGTGTGTGTGGGGGGGGGGGACAGTAGGGTCAGGATTCAAACCTCTGCATTCAGAACTTTTCGCTGGCCAGGACATTTGAAGGTAGCACACACTTACAAAAGAATAAGAACGAGAATGTTTTGAATTTTTGAGGCAAAATCTCGCTGTTCAGGTATCTTAAACTGGCTTGGAAAATCACAAGTGATTTAAATTTTCTGCTTTCTTTTCCAGATTCTGTTGTCCTGACACCAGAACAGACGTCACAGTAAACCACCCTGGGTCGGCAAACGACATTTTCGCAGCTGACGCCATGGCGACAACAGGAGCTAACTATTCCTCCATTCGCCGCTACAACCACACAACCTTGCCAATCACGTCATCACGAACAACAACAATGACCATCTCTAAGGACTTCCTGACGTATGACGATTTCATCATAATACAAACACTCATCAACTGTGGTCTGAACCCTTTCCTCTTCGTTACAGGGGTGACTTTAAACCTTCTCAGCAGCGCTGTGTTTTTTCGACAAGGTCTGCAGGATCGCATGAACTTTTGTCTCTTCTGTCTTGCCATAGTGGACTCGCTGTACCTCTGTGCCTGTTTGCTGACGGGTTCCCATTCTATGGTGTCCCGCCTGGATCCAAAGACGGGATCTGTGTTGAGGGTGTATTCTATGTATTACGTGGCCCTTATCACTGAGGGATTGATGCACAGCAGTGCCGCCATCACCGTTATCATTTCTGTGGAGAGGTGTGTGTGTGTCGTCCTGCCCTTAAGAGCGGCCACCATAGTCCGAACTCGCACCATGGCGTTTATCATTACGGGGTCGTTGTTCGCGATACAGGTCCTGGTCTATGCTTCCTTCCTCAAAAAGCAGGTCCACGTTGTTTATAACCCTAACACCGGACTGGCCGTACCGAAAATTGTCTTGACCGACGTGTACCTCAAGTTCCCTCAACTATTTGACGCCATCTACTTGTTCGTGTCTGTTATTCTCAGAATGGTCACCTTCGTCATAGTGGGCGTGGCCACAGCTGTCACCATCGTGACCTTGAAGAGAGCCATCGCCTGGAGAACCGCCCTGTCCTCCTCTGTCGACACTGAGAAGCGAAGTGTCACGCGTGCCCAGCTCGCGCTCATCAAAATGCTCGTCGTCATTTCCGGCGTCTACATCGTATGTGCCGTGCCCTCTGTGGTGGTGTCGGCTGTTCGGAGTTTGGTGCCGGATTTGAACCTTGGGGGCCTTATCCCCTCACAGTCATCTGCACCCTGATGATGGCCCAGGTGACCACGAGGATCAACAGCTCTGTCAATTTTTTCGTGTATATGGGAAGGTCGTCACGATTTCGGCTTGTTCTGGTGGAGTTACTTCCCCCTGTGGAACGCCTGTATCCTGCAGTGTGGAGACACAGTGATGGCAGTGGTGCTGAACCCAGCCGTCATTCTCTGGTGAAGGAGACCACGGTAACTGTGTGAAAGACCAAAGCTCGTGTTGTAAACATCAGTTATAATAGGACAATATCTGGACATTTTTATTATATGGCGCCCTTTATCAAAGCACAAGGCACTTTACGATTTACAACTTTTTATAACTGCACAGATGTTACACGCATAAACACACACGCTCGCAAGCACACCCGCACACACACGCGCGCACAGTCACAGACGCACACGTACGCACACACGCATGAGCGCTTGCACGCACACGCAGACACACAGACGCGTGCGCACGCATACACACACACACACAGACATACAGACACACGTACATGCACACGGACACACACACACACACACACACACACACACACACGTATATGCACACGCGCACACACACACACACACACACACACCACAAAACACACACACACACACACACACACATCAGTCTCTTAAACACAGCCCAGTGACACAACACAATCTACAAAGATACGTCAGCAGTGGGGGAGGATGGAGGAAGTGAGCACTGATGGAAGGACCGCTGGAGAAGAAACGTTTTGAGATTGGATTTGAAGGAAAACAGTGACAGAGTGTGTCGAACAGTGAAAGACAATGAGTTCCACATTTAATAGGAGAGGAATTAAAAGCCCCGCCACAATGCCTGCCTCTTTTAAATCTTGGGACACGAAAAGTTCTGTCATCATTACCAAAAGGGAGAGATGCGAGGGTTGACAACCAGAACCTAGTATCTCGATTTTCTGATAGTTTACAGGAGACGACTTTTAACTGGGTTTTCGGGGAGAGGCTATATCTACATTTTGAGATACTGGTTTTTGGTTTTTATCGAAAACCGATGTGAAATCAATATCATAGCAGAAACAAAGTCCACCAAGTGAAAGATCACATCAACAGCAACAGTTCAGTATAAAAAGTGAAATTTGACAAAAAAAGTGAGATACTGGGTTCTGGCTGTCAACCCGTCGAAATGGAACATTGAATTCCAAATGTGTTGAAAGGTACAGGTGTGCGGTTCCAGCAATGACTTGGTAGCAAACATCTGCAGTGTTATACTTGATTCTTTATTCGATGGGCAGCCAGTGAACTGTTTAAAAAGGAATGTGCAATGTTGACATCGTTTGGCTTTTAAAAAAATCAGTTTAGCGGCTTAGTTTTAAACTTGGCGTGGTGGTGTGGGAAGTGTATGTGAACAGCCAGTGAGTGAGGAATTGTAGTAGTGTGTAATACTAATCTATCACACAAGTCATGCACTAATCCTTGTTTTTGGTCGTGTGGTTTGGCGTACAGAGCTGATTCGTCTAAATTCAATGTACGCGGCTTGACAGTTTTTGATGATGCGCTCTGACATGAAAGACCTTGTGTTGTGTTGTGTTGTGTTGTGTTGTGTTGTGTTGTGTTGTGTTGTGTTGTGTTGTGTTGTGTTGTGTTGTGTTGTGTTGTGTTGCGTTGCGTTGCGTTGCGTTGTGGTGTGTGTGTGTGGTGTGGTGTGGTTGGTGTGGTGTGGTGTGGTGTGGTGTGGTGTGGCGTGGCGTGGTGTGGTGTGGTCTGGTGTGGTGTGGTGTGGTGTGGTGTGGTCGTTGATATCTAAAGCCAAGGTCGTGGACATACTGAAAAAAAAAATTTTTTTAAATGATAATAAAGTTACAGTGAGCAACAGTGGGAGGCAAAGAGACACGGATTCAATGGATGAAGGAAAAAGTCTGAAGGCATCAATCTTTTCGTAAATAAATGTCAGTTGATTATCTGATGTATCCAGGGTTTTATTTCACTCACAGTTTTGAAGAGTCTGAATCCAATGATCATAGTGGAGTTGAACTTTGGAGCGGTAAAGCTGGTTATCCAGTTATCACGAACACCACTTGACGTCAAACATTTAACCCTAACACTAACCCTAGCTCAACCACTAATCCTCACCCTAAGGGTGTGTGGGAGAAAACCGATCCCGAGGGTGGGGGTTTGGGGTGGGGGTAGTGTTAGGACTAACATCGAGTACGTCATGTTCCCAGACGTCATCTGTGAGTTAGCTGAAGTGTGTCGTTACTTTAGTGGTGATCAGTGAACTCTGACCGGGTATTCATGCGCGAAATCTGTTGTGTTGTGTTGTTGTTGTGTTGTGTTGTGTTGTGTTGTGTTGTGTTGTGTGTGCTGTGCTGTGCTGTGCTGTGCTGTGCTGTGCTGTGCTGTGCTGTGCAGTGCTGTGCTGTGCTGTGCTGTGCTGTGCTGTGCTGTGCTGTGCTGTGCTGTGCTGTGCTGTGCTGTGCTGTGCTGGGGTGTGTTGTGGTGTGGTGTGGTGTGTTGTGTTGTGTTGTGTTGTGGTGGGGTGTGGTGTGGTGTGGTGTGTTGTGTTGTGTTGTGGTGTGGTGTGGTGTGGTGTGTTGTGTTGTGTTGTGGTGTGGTGTGGTGTGGTGTGTGTGTGGTGTGGTGTGTGTGTTGTGTTGTGTTGTGTTGTGTTGTGGTGTGGTGTGGTGTGGTGTGGTGTGGTGTGGTGTGTTGTGTTGTGTTGTGGTGTGGTGTGGTGTGGTGTGGTGTGGTGCGGTGCGGTGCGGTGTGGTGTGGTGTGGTGTGGTGCGTTATGTTGCGTTGCGTTGTGGTGTGGTGTGGTGTAGAGTGGTGTGGTGTGGTGTGGTGTGGTGCGGTGCGGTGCGGTGCGGTGCGTTGCGTTGCGTTGCGTTGGGTTGGGTTGGGTTGGGTTGGGTTGGGTTGGGTCGTGGTGTGGTGTGGTGTGGTGTGGTCTGGTGTGGTCTGGTGTGGTGTGGTCTGTTGTGGTGTGGCGTGTCGTGTCGTGTTGTGTCGTGTGATGCCGTATTGTGTTCTGCCATGTCGTGTTGTGTTGTTGTACTATGCTGTACTGTTACGTCATACTGGACTGAACTGGGTTGGGTTGTGGTATATTGTGGTTGCTGTTGTAATGATGGTGGGGTGGGATGTTATGTTGTGTCGTATTGAAGCATATTGAACGACATTGCCAATGCATTGCATTGTACTGCACTGCATTGCATTGCATCCCATGACATTGCTTTGCGTTGCATTACCTTGCATTGCGCTGTCCTACCCAACCCAGAGAGGGTGGAAGATGTGCTTGCGGCGACAAGGGATAGATGCATATGGAGGGCCATGATGGCCAACGCCATGCGGCAGGGCACATGACGATGATGACCCAACCCTGCCCTCACTTCTCTAGGACTAACAATAAGACAGATGTCCCGGGATCTGATGCTACTATCGTCCTTGTGTCATAAAGTGTTAGCATGTGTTTCCTCTTGCAATGCAGTGTACTGTGTAGCGTGGACTGTGTAGCGTGGACTGTGTAGCGTGGACTGTGTAGCGTGTACTGTGTAGCGTGGACTGTGTAGCGTGTACTGTGTAGCGTGGACTGTGTAGCGTGGACTGTGTAGCGTGGACTGTGTAGCGTGGACTGTGTAGCGTGGACTGTGTAGCGTGGACTGTGTAGCGTGGACTGTGTAGTGTGGACTGTATAGTGTGGACTGTGTAGCGTGGACTGTGTAGCGTGGACTGTGTATTGTGGACTGTGTAGCATGGACTGTGTAGCGTCGACTGTGTAGCGTGGACTGTATAGCGTGGACTGTGTAGTGTGGACTGTGTAGTGTGGTCTGTGTAGTGTGGACTGTGTAGCATGGACTGTGTAGCGTCGACTGTGTAGCGTCGACTGTGTAGCGTGGACTGTGTAGTGTGGACTGTGTAGTGTGGTCTGTGTAGTGTGGACTGTGTAGTGTGGTCTGTGTAGTGTGGACTGTGTAGTGTGGTCTGTGTAGTGTGGACTGTGTAGTGTGGACTGTGTAGTGTGGACTGTGTAGTGTGGACTGTGTAGTGTGGACTGTGTAGTGTGGACTGTGTAGTGTAGTCTAGTCTTCTCCAGTATAGTGTGGTGTGGTGTTGTGTGGTGTGGTGTGGTGTGGTGTGGTGGGTACGGTGCGGTGCGGTGTGATGAGTCATAGAGTGGTGTGGTGTGGTGTGGGTGATATGGCGTGGTGTGGTATGGTGTGATGTGGTATGGTGTGGTATGGTGTGGTGTGGTGTGGTATGGTGTGGTATGGTGTGGTGTGGTGTGGTGTGTGGTGTGGTGTGATGTGGTGTGTGGTGTATGTGGTGTGATGTGATTTGGTGTGGTGCGTGCGGTGTGGTGTGTTGTGTGGTGTGGTGTGGTGTGGTGTCTTGTCTGTCTGTCTCTCTCTCTCTCTTTCTCTCTTTCTCTTTGTGTTTTTGTCTCATTCTTTCTTTGTCTGTGTCTCTTTCTCTCTGTCTCTCTTTGTCTGTCTCTTTGTCTGTCTGTCTGTCTCTTTCTCTCTCTCTTTCTCTTCTCTCTCTCTCTCTCTCTCTCTCTCTCTCTCTCTCTCTCTCTCTATCTCTCTCTTGTGTGGGCTGGCTAGGTCTGTCGATGAGAACCGAGATACAAACTGTGATGTCTCCGTCAGTCTCAGCCTGCAACATAAAAACTGACCTCTGCTCGCTGCCCGTTTTAATTTACGATTGAGTCATTCTGGTTGTGTTAGTCTTCCATAGGTCCAGTTTCGTCTCCCACCCTCCTTCCCTTCCACTACCCCCCCCCCCCCCTCCTTACTTCAACGCCTTGATAACACAGCCATAGTGTTTTGTGTCATTTACATGTAACCAAGATTATTCCAGTGATAGGCTGATACAATACCAGTATAAAATATAGACTAGGTAAAACATAGCCTAGGTAGGGCCTCAGGACCTGACCAGCTCATGGGTTTATGTGCAGGCTTAAGGCTTGTGCCATGATCACCATACAACATGGCACCTGTGACGTTAATGTATATGGAATTCGTTCCGAGCACGGAGAAGTCTTGAGAAACTGAAACTGAAAATGAAAAGGCAGTCTGCAGAAGTCTACCGTCATAATGGCTGGTGGATTTGGGCGGAGCGTGTATGGATGTGTCCAAGTGCAATGAATCGCTCTTGAACAAACTCCAAGCTCCAACTTCAACTACACGCCGAACAGCTCGTGGTCTTAGGCATCATATTCATATTCATATTCATGTTCATGTTCATGTGCGCATTCGTATTCGTATTCGTATTCGTATTCGTATTTGTATTCGTATTCGTATTCGTATTCGTATTCATACTCGTATTCATATTCGTATTCATACTCGTATTCATATCCGTATTCATACTCGTATTCGTATTCGTATTCGTATTCATATCTATATTCATATTCATATCCATTTCTTTTGTCACAGTGGATTTACCATGTGAAACACGGGCTGCTCTTCCCTTTGAGAGCACGTCGCCGCTGTGCAGCGCCACCCAACTTTTTAGCCGATGTTTTAGGAAGGCAAGAAGGCAAATTAGCCATCAAGGGGAGGGACCTGGGGAAAACAGCCTGTCTCTCTAATGTTTTATACCGGGACAGCCGGGCCAATGCCCTGCTCTTCACCATTTTCAACTGCCGTGTGATCTTTAGCGTGCACAAGCCAGAAGGTATACGGGGCCCGACTCGTTCTGTCGTCCTTTTCCGAAGGACTAGACGTTCAGTTCGATTTTCTGGTCAAACTGAGGAGAAAAGTCGAGGGCTCGACGGGAAACGAACCCTGGAACCTCGAGTTTAGTTATTGGCAGGCGAACGTCTGAACCATTGTACCACTCTTCTCCCTGACTGGTCAAACTGAAACAGGGAGGAAGTTCTTTTCCTTAACACTCCTGCTTTTCTCGGATGTGCATAAACATTGTTGTGCGTCACACTATGTAGGCAATATGTGGCTACACAGTCTGCCAACGCCGTCTTCTGTCGGTGTGTTTTCGTGTCTCTATGAGCCATTGGACAGTGACAAGGCTTACAGGATCTTTAACGTGCGTTTTTGATGTTCTGTGGGTGTATGCACAGGGAGAGGGTAGAGGCACTGAGAGGTCT
>JAPXFY010000021.1:70715998-70725998 GCA_030674185.1 Monoplex corrugatus | reverse complement strand
GTTGGGCAGACATCTTGCGAACAGCGCCACCCGCTGCCGGAAGGATTTACTGGCCTTGGCGTCCACGTGAATGCAGTGCACATTGTGGGGCCGGTAGATGGCGCGCAACAGTCTCTCCACCTGTGATGACGTCACTGTTATTAGTGGAATGACAGATGCATGAGAAAAACATGTCTACTGACTGTGCTTAATAATAAAAACAAACAAGATCCCATGACTCGAGTTCATTACCAGCCTGCAACATATGATAAAGTCGTGAAATTATGATCCGATATATCGAGCTCAATCTCAGCCCGCAACATTAAAAACTGGTCTGTTCATTGTCCATCTTAATGTTTACATCATTCTGGTGGTGTCAGCTTAATGTTTCATGGATTCCTCCACCACCACCCCTCGTTGCCAGCGCATATGGTTTTGCTCAGGAAATCTGCCAGACAATGGCAGGTAAATTTGGGTGGAGCGCATACAAATTGCCAGCGTGCGACGAAGCGTTCTTGATCAAACTCCATGTCAGTTTCAAGTCAGTTTCAATTTCAGTTCATTTCAGTTTCTGTTTCTCAAGATGACGTCTCCGCGCTCAGAATGAAATCCGTATGAACTATATCACAGATGCCATGTGATGGAGAAAATCCAGACTGATCACGGTACAAAGCCTTAACCCTGCACATAAACCCATGAGCTTGGCCAGGTCCTGAGGTCTTACCTAGATAGTTCCATAACCTTGGGTCGTAGGGGAGTGAGGTGGCAGAAAGCTCAACTTTTCCCGGGGCCAACACCACGAGGGCGGCGCCCATCCCCTCTCCTCGCTTCAAATTCATATTCATATTCACATTTTTAAACCAAGACTTCAGAAAGGCAAGAAGGCTAATTGGTCTTCAAGGGGTAGGACCAGGGAAATCAACCTATCACTCCAATGCTTTATACCAAGGCAGCCAGGCAATGCCCTGCTCTTCACGATTTTCAACAACCGTGGGATCTTTAGCGTGCGCAGCCAGAAGGCACATGGGTCTGACTCGTTTCTCGTCCCCTTCCGAAGGATAGACGTTCAGTTCGATTTTCCGGTCAAACTGAGGCGAAAAGTCGAGGCTTCTACGGGGAGCGAACCCTGGAACCTTGAGTTTAGTTATTGCATTGTTCAAACTCCACATGCAACAACTGGCCTGTTTGCTGTCAATCTTGTCGTTTCCATCAGTCTGGTAGTGTCAGGTTAGTGTTTCGCCGATCCTGTGCCCTCCCCCTCCTATGTCCCTCCACCATGTCCCTCCCCAATCCGGACGTTGCCTACACATAGTGTGCACAGGCTCGAGGCGTCAGCCAGAAATTGCTGACAGATCTGGGTAGAGTACATACCGAATTGTCTGAGTACAACGAATCCTTCCTGAACAAACTCCGAATAAATTAAAACAAACAAAACAGAGGCAATGGTTTTGTCGTAACAAAAAGTTCATTGGCGTTCCTCCCTCTTTCTCTCCCTCTCTCTCTCCTCCTTCACACACATATACACATACACACACGCACGACGCGCACACGCGCGCACACAACACAACACACACACACACACACACACACACACAACACACACACTTACACAACACACACACACCACACACACACACACACTCTCTCTCTCTCTCTCTCCTCTCCTCTCCTCTCACACACACACACACACACACACACACACACACACATACACACACTCTCTCTCTCTCTCTCCTCTCCCTACACACACACTACCCTACACACACACACACAACACACACACACACACACACACAACACACACACACACACACACAACACACACACACACACACACACACACACACACACACACACACACACACACACACACACACACACACACACACCACGCTGAAAGCTAGAGAACAACATTTACCTGCTCGGCTTCCTTATACACCAAAATACTGAAAGCCAAAGGGAAAGACAACTCCTGCGAATTGACAGACGAGAGATTACGGAAGCCCCTGTGTTGTCTGTAGCTGACACAGTCACGTGTTATTTGGTGATAGTCACTCTGTGTTCTAGGCACACTGATCTGAAAGTGAAACCAGGAAAAAATGGTAGAACTGGTAAATAATCTTCAGATAAAAACAGAGGGTGGAGGTTGATGAAATAGGCAGACTGGCAGCGTGGCCTAATAGCTTAAAAGCATCTTAGTAACACACACACACACACACACACACACACACACACACACACACACACACACACACACACACACACACACACACACACACACACACAACACACACACCACGAGACACACACAGACACACACAACACAAGACACACACAGACAACACATACACACACACACACACACACAAACATACACAACACACACACACACACACACACACACACACACACACACACACACACACCACAACACACACACACACACACACACACAAAATCGAGTTCAAATCGCACATCGGATAATGATCCCCACCCCACTCTTCAACAAGATTTTAAGTTTGGTGTAGATACATGTATAAGTCTTTCGGATAAGACGACAACAACCGAGATCCACTTACACTCAGTGCACGTAAAAGGTCCACGGCAACAAAGAATCGTCCCTGGCAAAATTGTGTATTTTATAAAAGTTCATTGTCATTTATAAACAGAAATACATCCATACAATAACAAAAAGCCCTAAATTACGCATGATACAAAAAATAGATAGATACAAATAATTATGTCTCTGTGGTTGGTCGCTCGATTGTTCGCGTGATGGTTGATCTGTTGATTTAATAGAAAATAATACAATTTTATATAGCGCAAAATCTGATAAAAATCAAATCTAAGCGCTGAAGCAGACACACACGCAGGCACGCACGCACGCACACACACGCACGCACACACACAGACACACACACACACACACACACACCCACACACACGCATGGCTATAAATGGGAGAAAGAATAAAAGCAATAAAAGCAAGAATAAAAGCAATGGAAATTATAGAGAGCATAGCATACAATTATATATTATAACCATGTTATTCCCTCCGAGCGGAGACAGGCTGCAGAGGGGAGGGTTAGTGAGGTTAGGATTTTATGCAGAAAAGAAAAGGTGAGTTTGAGAGCGGACTGAGGAACAAAAGTAGGTTGCTGACGGACTGAGAAGAAGTTTGTTCCAGGAGAGTGGACCAGAACAAGAAGGCTCGTGGACCATAGGTATTGAGCTTAGTGCGTGAAAGCGAAAAATCAGAGATCAAGGCAAGCGGAGGGTACGTGAGGAACATAGATCCAAGTAAGCTGACAGGTAATCGGGCTGCGTATGAGGCTTTTGTAGCACATGGTGTCTAGTTGTACTGTATGCGCTTGATACAGGAGCCAGTGAAGTTGGCCAGGAGAGAATATTGGCTCAGCTTTTTTCTTTTTGAGTACAAGCGTGCAGCATTGTTTGAATGCGCTGTAGGATGTGAATGGTGGAGGCAGGAAGACCAACAGGATGAATTGCAATAGTCCAATGCGAGACATTATGAAGGAGAGAACGAGTTTTGCAGTTGTTTCGACAGAGAGATACTTCCTGATCAGCTTATACAAATGAGATGATAGTAGCAGATCTGCAGTTTGAGAAACAAAATTGTCATGGAGAGGTAGAGTCAATGCAGACACCAAGTTTTTAGCTGAATCAGAAATTGGGACTGATGTGTTACTAATGGGAGAGAAAGTGAGGCAGTGAGAAGTTTTGACGGTGCAATAGATAGCTTCTGTTTTGTCGTCATTAAGCTGAAGTCTATTTGTGTCAATCCATTTTAATGTCCAGTAACACTCAGTGGTGCGAGTCACAGCGCTGTATATTATCAGTGAGTCACTGTCTTGAAGTTGGTGTCATCAGCATAGAAGTGGTGTTTAAAGAATGGAGTTGTGATGGTGGACAGGGGGGTGTAAAGAGTGAAGACAGGCCAAGGACATGATCCTTGTGGACACCACAGGTCAGGTATGCAGGTTAGAGTAAGTGCATTGATGAGAACGGTTTGTTTTCTGTTTGATAGTATGAAGTGAACCAGACAGAGCAATGTCAGAGATGCCAAAAGTATGATGAAGTCTAGAAAGGAGAACCATGATCATGTATCAAAGGCGCAACAGATCAAGGAGTGTGAGAAGACTTTGCCAGTATCAGTTGCAAGAGAGATTGTTGAGAATGTGTAGTGGGCAGTTTCAGTGCTATGGCACTGGCGGTAGGCTGACTGGAAAGGATTGAGAGATGTTGCAGACAGTGAGAGTCAGCTGGTTGAGACGACTTTCAAGGAGTTTTGACAAGAAAGAGAGATTAGAGATAGCCGGTAATTTTTCAGTCATTGGATCTAAATTGTGTTTCTTGAGGAGAGTGTGAACAATAGCAGACTGAAAGAATCTGGGACAGTTCCCAGTTTGAAGAGAAGTTTGATGATGTCAGTGATGAATGGAGAGAGTAGGGAGACAGTCGGCGTAGAGGAACCTGGAAGAGGATCCAGTTCGCAGGTTTTGAATGACATGGATCTGATTGTGTTTAGAATTTCTTCTTGTGAGACTGGGAAAAGTATGTAAAAGTGTTCCAGAAGAAGGGTCAGGTGGCATGGTTGACTGGTGATTGTTTCCCTTTGATTGTTGGTTGTTGATCAATTAAACTTTAATTAAATGGTGTGTAATTCATTCATGTCTTCTGTTAATACACTGATCGTTAAGCATTCGTCTGCAGCCTGTGCTATCTTCTGTCTGTCTCGACAATGAATCATAGCATCAAAGAAAAAGCTTTTTTTCTGGATTTGTTTGTTTGTTTGTTGTTGTTTGTTGGTTGTTGGTTGGTTGGTTGGTTGGTTGGTTGGTTGGTTGGTTGGTTGGTTGGTTGGTTTTGTTTTGTTTTACAATCACCCGATTTTGTCAATGTAAACCAACTTTCAGTCAAACAATTTGATTTAGAAGGAATACACGATTGAAGACTGTTCAAACTTTGGAAACAGACATTTTAATGTACAAACTGCCCATTAGGTCACTGACATCAAAGCAAACAAATAACCAAATCACTGAGGGGGAGATGTATTACAATTAAATCTGAACACACACACACACACACACACACACACACACACACACACACACAACACACAACACACACACAACACACACACACACACAACACACACACACACACACAACACACACACACACACACACACACACACACACACACACAACACACACACACACACACACACACACACAACACACACACACACACACAACACACACACACACACACACACACACACACACACACACACAACACACACACACACACACACACACACACACACACAAATATATATATATCACACAACGCACACACAACACACACAAAACACACACACACACACACGAACGATGAAGGGGTTTACCGTGACCTACCTTGCCCCATCGTGGAGGAAGTCTACAAATTCCCCTTTCCACACACGTGGACAAGGAGAACGCTCCGCTGCAGTCATCCGAGTGGTCCGTGCTATTTTTGGTTCTTCGGGTTTTCCCATTTTCATAATCGTGACACTCCCACGTGGGTCAGAGATCTGTCACACATGGGCTGTCCTTAGATTAAAGATTGATGGAGATATTACCAAACAGAATACGAATACAAATGGTTTCTTTCACAAAAGGCCTGTACCCTTTACACAGAGGCGCCTTTACACATACGAGGGTACTTTCCAGTAGAATGAGACCACGTCTGTTTAGCTTGAAAACGCATTTACAGAAAATGGAAAATTACTTCACAGAAAACGTCAGTCTACTTCACAGAAAACGTCAGTCTATGATGTAATTCTGTGCCAAATTTCGTTATTCATCTTTAATCCGTCTTACGGTTCTGACAGTGTATGTAAAGGCCCTGTCAGACACTGATTTGAAAAATGGCAAAGAAAATGGCGTTTTCAACAGCAGATTATCGCAGCTACATCAAGCTACGTGTCGCCCTCGGAAAGAATGCATCTGAAATACTTGCGGACATGAGAGCTTTGGGACAACCTTCTGCTCCTTCGAAAGCAACTGTGTTCAGATGGGTAAAACATATTGCAAGTGGCCAGGCCAGCACTGAAGACAACAAGGGGAAAATGCGAAAAAGCAAAAAGTGCGATGAAAAGTCAGTGGCTAGTGTGAAGGCAATGGTTGATGCTGATTCAAGAGTCAGCCTTGAAGAGATCGCTGATTGTCTCGACATTCATTCGTCGACTGCATCGAGGATCCTAAAAAATCAGCTTGGCTACGGAAGGTGTCATCAAGATGGATCTCTCATATTTTGACGCCAGAAAATAAGGGGGGTAGGTTACGTTTCTGCCAAGATATGCTGAAAATTTACAAGAACTGCGACCCTAAGCGGCTGGATGAAATTGTGACAGGTGACAAAACCTGGGTGTAAATGTATGAACCTCGGAGAAAGTCACAGAACAAGGCCTGGATTCCTAAAGGTGGGATTCCTCCTCAAATCGCTCATCGTCAACGTTCGCAAAAGAAAGTGTTATGCACCATCTTTTTCAACACAAAGGGGATCGTGCTACAGAAACCATGCAGACAAAGAGAGACCATCACTGGAAAGTTCTACAGAGACTCAGTACTGTCTGACATCAAGAAGTTTTATGCAACTTCCCGACAAACCGCAGGCATGAGAGGAATCAAGATTCTTCATGATAACGCACCTGCTCACAAGTCAAGGCTCGTACGAGAATACCTTGCAACCGAGAACATCCATACTTTGCCACACCCTGCTTACTCCCCAGACCTTGCACCCTGTGACTTTTACCTGTTTCCACATCTGAAGAAATCACTGGCAGGAAGAAGTTTCAAGAGCCGAGCAGCCTTGGGAACGGCGGTTTTCCAGTGTCTGTCACATATACCCAAAGAAGCCTACAGAGCGGCATTTCTACAGTGGATCGAGCGAATGCAGAAGAGTATGGCAGCAGCAGGTGAATACTTCGAACAGATGAAATGAATAGGTTTTTTTGCTGGTGAATCTTTGAAGTGTAAGTTCGTTGGTCTCATTTTACTGGAAAGTACCCTCGCACAGCAGGCTAAAGATAATGACATTGAAATCAAGGCGTTAACAATTTTATTTCAAGTTTGATCAAGTGGGATTCATCACACTCGGACAATTCCATATGCGCCCCACATAAATCTGCTAGCAGTTCCTTGCCAGACTCACTGAGCCCACGTAAAATCCCTGTGTGCTGGCAAGGTCTGGAAAAGAGGGGAGGAGGAGAAGGGACCTATGAAACACTAAGCTGACACCAGAATGATGGAAACATTAAGATGGGCAGCCAACAGGCCAGGGGACCTATCAAACAGTAAGCTGACACCACCAGAATGATGGAAACATTAAGATGGGCAGCCAACAGGCCAGTGGACCTATGAAACAGTAAGCTGACACCACCAGAATGATGGAAACATTAAGATGGGCAGCCAACAGGCCAGTGGACCTATGAAACAGTAAGCTGACACCACCAGAATGATGGAAACATTAAGATGGGCAGCCAACAGGCCAGTGGACCTATGAAACAGTAAGCTGACACCACCAGAATGATGGAAACATTAAGATGGGCAGCCAACAGGCCAGTGGACCTATGAAACAGTAAGCTGACACCACCAGAATGATGGAAACTTTAAGATGGGCAGCCAACAGACCAGTGGACCTATGAAACAGTAAGCTGACACCACCAGAAGGATGGAAACTTTAAGATGGGCAGCCAACAGGCCAGTGGACCTATGAAACAGTAAGCTGACACCACCAGAATGATGGAAACATTAAGACAGGCGACCAACAGGCCAGTGGACCTATCAAACACTAAGCTGACACCACCAGAATGATGGAAACATTAAGACGGGCAACCAACAAGCCAGTGGACCTATCAAACACTAAGCTGACACCACCAGAATGATGGAAACGTTAAGATGGGCAGCCAACAGGCCAGTGGACCTATGAAACACTAAGCTGACACCACCAGAATGATGGAAACATTAAGATGGGCAGCCAACAGGCCAGTGGACCTATGAAACAGTAAGCTGACACCACCAGAATGATGGAAACATTAAGATGGGCAGCCAACAGGCCAGTGGACCTATGAAACAGTAAGCTGACACCACCAGAATGATGGAAACATTAAGATGGGCAGCCAACAGGCCAGTGGACCTATGAAACAGTAAGCTGACACCACCAGAATGATGGAAACATTAAGATGGGCAGCCAACAGGCCAGTGGACCTATGAAACAGTAAGCTGACACCACCAGAATGATGGAAACATTAAGATGGGCAGCCAACAGGCCAGTGGACCTATGAAACAGTAAGCTGACACCACCAGAATGATGGAAACATTAAGATGGGCAGCCAACAGGCCAGTGGACCTATGAAACAGTAAGCTGACACCACCAGAATGATGGAAACATTAAGATGGGCAGCCAACAGGCCAGTGGACCTATGAAACAGTAAGCTGACACCACCAGAATGATGGAAACTTTAAGATGGGCAGCCAACAGACCAGTGGACCTATGAAACAGTAAGCTGACACCACCAGAAGGATGGAAACTTTAAGATGGGCAGCCAACAGGCCAGTGGACCTATGAAACAGTAAGCTGACACCACCAGAATGATGGAAACATTAAGACAGGCGACCAACAGGCCAGTGGACCTATCAAACACTAAGCTGACACCACCAGAATGATGGAAACATTAAGACGGGCAACCAACAAGCCAGTGGACCTATCAAACACTAAGCTGACACCACCAGAATGATGGAAACGTTAAGATGGGCAGCCAACAGGCCAGTGGACCTATGAAACACTAAGCTGACACCACCAGAATGATGGAAACATTAAGATGGGCAGCCAACAGGCCAGTGGACCTATGAAACAGTAAGCTGACACCACCAGAATGATGGAAACATTAAGATGGGCAGCCAACAGGCCAGTGGACCTATGAAACAGTAAGCTGACACCACCAGAATGATGGAAACATTAAGATGGGCAGCCAACAGGCCAGTGGACCTAAGAAACAGTAAGCTGACACCACCAGAATGATGGAAACATTAAGATGGGCAGCCAACAGGCCAGTGGACCTATGAAACAGTAAGCTGACACCACCAGAATGATGGAAACATTAAGATGGGCAGCCAACAGGCCAGTGGACCTATGAAACAGTAAGCTGACACCACCAGAATGATGGAAACATTAAGATGGGCAGCCAACAGGCCAGTGGACCTATGAAACAGTAAGCTGACACCACCAGAATGATGGAAACTTTAAGATGGGCAGCCAACAGACCAGTGGACCTATGAAACAGTAAGCTGACACCACCAGAAGGATGGAAACTTTAAGATGGGCA
Source organism: Monoplex corrugatus (assembly GCA_030674185.1). Lineage (NCBI taxonomy): Eukaryota > Metazoa > Mollusca > Gastropoda > Littorinimorpha > Ranellidae > Monoplex > Monoplex corrugatus. The sequence goes on along the minus strand of JAPXFY010000021.1, from coordinate 70,716,628 downwards.
GCCAACAGGCCAGTGGACCTATGAAACAGTAAGCTGACACCACCAGAATGATGGAAACATTAAGATGGGCAGCCAACAGGCCAGTGGACCTATGAAACAGTAAGCTGACACCACCAGAATGATGGAAACATTAAGATGGGCAGCCAACAGGCCAGTGGACCTATGAAACAGTAAGCTGACACCACCAGAATGATGGAAACATTAAGATGGGCAGCCAACAGGCCAGTGGACCTATGAAACAGTAAGCTGACACCACCAGAATGATGGAAACATTAAGATGGGCAGCCAACAGGCCAGTGGACCTATGAAACAGTAAGCTGACACCACCAGAATGATGGAAACATTAAGATGGGCAGCCAACAGGCCAGTGGACCTATGAAACAGTAAGCTGACACCACCAGAATGATGGAAACATTAAGATGGGCAGCCAACAGGCCAGTGGACCTATGAAACAGTAAGCTGACACCACCAGAATGATGGAAACATTAAGATGGGCAGCCAACAGGCCAGTGGACCTATGAAACACTAAGCTGACACCACCAGAATGATGGAAACATTAAGATGGGCAGCCAACAGGCCAGTGGACCTATGAAACAGTAAGCTGACACCACCAGAATGATGGAAACATTA
>JAPXFY010000021.1:70685998-70708498 GCA_030674185.1 Monoplex corrugatus | reverse complement strand
TTATATAGAACCAATACTGTTGTACGGATGCGAGGCCTGGACAGTCAGCAAGCAAAGCCAGAGCAGGATTGAGGCAGCCGAGATGTGGTTTCTCAGAAGAATATTGAGAGTACCATGGACAGCAAAGAAAACAAACGAGACAGTCTTGATGGAGGCAGACACAAGTCGATCACTCATAAGGAAGATTAGGAAAAGACAAGCAACATTTATAAGCCATTTTATGAGAAAGGGGGATTTGGAGCACCTGGTCACAACGGGAAAGCTGGAGGGAAAGAGAGCACCGGGTAGACCCAGGGAGAGAATGCTGGACGGACTTGCAGAGTGGCTGGGGATGAAGAGGGTGGGGGAGATGCTGGGTGCAACGAGAGATAGAGATGGTTGGAAGTCCATGGTCGCCAACGCCATACGGCAGGGCACCTGATGATGATGATGATATATATATATATCAATGGATCAAGCAATTAGTAATACTGAAAATAATATCCAGACGCCTCTGCAGACACGTCTGTCTAGTGGGTAAAGGTTGCAGATTTTTCAGATTTTCCATGTGAGACGATCGGCCAGTACTTAAACCCTGTTTATGTGTACATGCATGCAGAATATGAAATCTGCACATTAACTGTAGTATTCGTTTAGTTTAGCTTATAGCTCGTTTCGAGGTAAGGAGATGTACAGCCGTTTCGTTCGCGTTTACGTCGTCATGGATCTCCCAAGTCCCTTCAATCATTCTAGATAAGAGTACTGTCCCTTGGATGATAAAGATGGTAGACTCGATCGAAACGACGAAAGATAAACACACCACATTGTTTAGCCTGTAAGTCATGTCTGGCGCTGCTGATGAAAACGTGAGAACATCCAGGATGCAAGATTTAACTCGTAAATTTGGAATGAGATGTGTTGCAGTAAGATGGGCCATGCACTACGCTTCCTTACTGAAGATCGAAAAATGGGCGTGCGTCACTTGTGCAGTCTGTTAAAATACAAATAGGTACGAAAAAATGAAGATGACAGCGTTTTACGTCAAATAGCTGCCGTCGCCGAAACTAGGTTGAAAACTATGAGTCCGAATTAAAGAGACAATCGTCAGAGTGGCGCGCTCCTGCCTATCCTACATTCATCAAATTCACAAGGAAGGAAATTTAAATTAAACCTTGGACTCCCGCACTGTCTACCAGCATCCTACATTGTCAACCATGCTAGCAAAGCAAAAACATTACATAACCTTTTGACTCCCTCACCCTTTCCACCAGCTTCCTGAGGGATCTTCTTCTACATCGTCCACCCCATACTTACCCACACTCCCCACTCCAATTGTTGTTTGCAGACACACGCACTCGACTCACACACATACACGCACACACAATACACACACGCACATTTTCTCTCTCTCCTCTCATACCCACACAAATATATGCATGCACATACGCGTGCGCACACACACACGCGCGCGCGTGCACACACACACACACACTTACCAAACAACTACGTTCAAGATCTAGAATCCCAGTTTTCACTAAGTTACACAGACACCTAGTCTACAACTGGACAATACCTGTGCACCAGAACGATTCTTTTGGTTCCACAACAAACCAAATGCGTAACAACGATGACTCAAACGCAGACCTTGTCAAAGCGTCCCGAACAACATCACTATATATCACATCTGATCCTTATAACAACATAATATAAAACTCCATCACGGCTAAAAACGATGGTGAGAGCCAAGGGATCCCCTGGTCTTTTTGTTACCAGCTGTGGCAGGGATGGACACAATGAGCCTGAGGCAAAACGTTTTCCACGTGCAACGAAAAACCTGTGCCTGTCACTCCTGTGCGTTTGTGGGCTCTTCCAGCTGGTACTGGTGACACGCTCTATGTGTGTGTGTGGTGTGTGTGTGTGTGTGTGTGTTTTGTGTGTGGTGTGTGTTTGTGTGGTGTGTGTGTTGTGGTGTGTGTGTTGGGTGTGTGTGTGTGTGTGAATATTTGTTGTGTGTGTGTGTGATTGTGTGTGTGTGTGTGTGTGTGTGATGTGTGTGTGTGTGTGTGTGTGTGTGTTGTGTGTGTGTGTGTGTAATGGTATGTGTGTGTAGTGGTCAGACATTTGTAGTTTGTAATTTGTTATGAAGTTGTGTTGGTTCGAGTGTTTGTGTGTGTGTGTGTGTGTGTGTAAACGATGTCAGCATCTGATATGTTTACTTGATGGGTTAAAATTTTGTTGTGTGGTATTCTCGTGATTGTCGGGTTGAATTTTCGCACGATTTTCTCAGTTGTCGATAGATGTATCTTTACCAAGATGTGGAGATTCTTCCAACAGTTCCCCTGGTCACGTGTGTAGATCTGCTGGTGCCTAAAGCTATTTCTGTGTGCGTAGAACATCAAATATCACACTACAGAATCTGTAAATCATGTCAGAGTCCAGTGGTTTATGGTAACATGAAAACCCAGCATACACATTCACCACAGACAGAGTATGCAGCAACATACTGTTTGCACAGTGTGGGCAAAATAACGTGCATAAACACACCCAAGAAAAATAGCAATGCTTTTTTTTTTCTTGAGTAAACATTTTCCCATAAACAACTGTGAAATCCTTGCTGACATGTGCAGAAAAGTTTTGCGTAGTTGTGACCTTGGACTTCAAGCGGTGGGAAATGCACAGCAATACGCTTTGTTACCAGGTCATATACTTGTATAAGATTTAATCAAAATCTGTCATCAAACAGCTGAGACAACCACAGATCAGTATTTTTACATGTTGCAAAGCCATTTTCTGTATCACAGCATCTACTGAGGTCAATCATCCTTTTTTCCAGTCTCATTTTCTACACCATTTCACCAGTCTCTGAATCTGGGGCAATTTTTCACACTACTACGATGAATCATATGATGATATATGACGATGTGGATGATAATCATGATGCTATGGAGTTCCATTCTGGATTGAGACTGGGTGAAAGCGCTGTATTCTATACTTCCGTTGATAATATATCCTGGCAGCAACTAGGCATGAGAGATACAGACTGCAACAGTGTTGGTCAGGAATCTGAGCAGAATCTCTCAATGACGCATCTGTAAAGTGTATATGACGCGACCGTGTTGTCCCAGTTTTCCCAAGAGCCCACAGCACGCTCAACTCTAGCAGGGTGGTTGGGGCTGGAAAATGCCACAATGACTTTGACAGGACCGATAGGATTCAAACCCACAACGTTTCAGATGTCAGTCTGTTGGGCTAACCACTGCACCACCGTGATTGGTAGGTCATCCATTTTTGTATCACAGCATGGCAACAACATGGGAAACAGCAGTTCACTAACTTTGATCTGGACTGTGTGGGCTGGTTGGATCTTGTGACAGAGCTGTACACTCAAGATCTGATATCTGGAGTGTGCGTGCGCGAGTGTATGTGTGCGTGTGCGTGCGCGCGTGTGCAAGTGTCTGTACGTGTGTGTGTGTGTGTGTGTGTGTGCGCGCGCGCGCGCGTGTGTGTGTCTGTGCTGGCAGTATAAATGTTTTATGTCCACATGTGTACATGTACGTACGTGCATCTCATGTATGCGTGTGTGTGTGTGTGTGTATGTGTGTGGTGTGTGTGTGTGTGTGGTGTATGTGAGTCTGTGCTGGCAATATCCATGTTTTATATCCTCATAAAAAAAATCTTAATTCAGACGTCCCTGGGCAGCTACTCACACTCACCTCCAGCTGGCAGCCAGGTCATGGAACAAGGAGAAAGGGGACGTACTTCTGATATAGTGACACCACTAGAATGATTGCCACATTGCAATCGGCAGCAAGGAACTTCTTGACCCTACCTTAAAAGCCCACGTAAAAACCCATGTCCAAACATTGCCCACAGCCCATCTTACCATGCCCATCATTCTGATAGTGTCATCTTAGTGTTCCATATCTCCCGTATTCCTCTCCCATTGTAAGGACCCTGCCAGAACTAAGGCTCATGTCCACGTGCCAGTTAATGGCTGTCAGACTTTGTTCTTTTTGTTTAAAGCCCAGCCGACTAGGCAGACCTTTCAGGGCTATAAACGTTTCAAAACATACACAATACTTCAACAGGAAGAAAAGGGAAAAGAACATTAAGTAAACATATCAATGCATTTGTGCGCATAATCTAAGAAGATGCCTCTGGCACTGACCACTTCATCTATCACACAGGGATATAAACAATATACCTGAATACAGACTTAAACATAACTAAGGACTCTTAAGCATATATAAAAACGGGGATAAATTACCTAAAATTGCTTCCGCATATCTCATTTCCCTACAGCCAAAAATTTGCTTAATACATGTACCCAATTATCAATCCTAAGAGAACGTATGCAAGACTTTATCGAACACATACAGGTGAATGGACCAGCAAGGCAGAACATGACAGGAACAAATGACAGAAAGCAAAGAAACAAGGCAGAAACAAAGAAAGTGATAAACAACAGGAAATTCTAGCACAAAATTTCCATAAGGTGGGAATACTATTTATACTGAAAGTGCCCCTAGCATCCCTGCGGGGATGACTGTCAGACTTGGATGGAGCACATATGGGACGATCCAAGATCAATAAACCCCTCTGGACAAAATGCAGAACATAACAGGCAATACACGTACAGTACAATAATATTGAATCATCTCCCCTTGTTCCCTGTCTGGATTGATTCATTACAAACAATAACGTCTCTAACAAGCTGTACACGTGCATGCCTTTGTATGCATGCACAGATACACGTACACACACACACACATACACATACACACGCACACACACACACACACACACACACACACACACATACATACACACACGCACGCATGCACACACACACACACACACACACTTGCACACAAACACGCAGATGCACACGCACATACACACACACACATGCACATACACATGCACACACATACACACACACACACACATCTCACACACACACATCACACACACAACATAAACACCAATTTATATTAGCGATTTAATCCATTACAACAACAAAAACACAACCTACATCATGTATAGCAACATACTGATACAAAGAGAATATTATAAATACAAACAACATGTCCACATGTCCAGTACAGCAATATGCGGTATATAATAATTATCACACATAACAATAACACAGTAGTGAAATATAAGTCATTTCATGGCCTTCTCAAAGGAGGATTAAACATATTCACGGTAAAAACTCACAAATTTCACATACTTGTAACATTTGGAAGGAATGCAGGAGCTAACTGAAAACGTACACACACACACACACACACACACACACACACACACACACACACACACACAACACACACACACACACCACAACCACACACAACACACCATCAACAACACTAACCTACCATAACCTACGCTAATAAGTGCTTTATTTCGTCAATGAAGCGTTAGCCAGTGTTGTTAAACGTACAATGTATTGAGTCCATGTGTGTGTAGTGGGGTGGGATGGTGTGGTAGTGTTTATGTGTATGTAGTGCGTGTGTGTTGGTGTATGGTGGTGTGTGTGTGGATGGTTGTGGTTGTGTGGGGTGTGTTGTTGTGTGTGTGTTGTGTGTGTGTGTGTGTGTTGGTATGGTGATGTGTGTGTGTGTGTGTGGTGTGTGGTGTGTGTGTGTTGTGTGTGTGTGTGGTAGTGGGGGGAGTGTGTGTGTGGTGTGTGTGTGTGTGTGTGTGTGTGTGTGTGGTGTGGTGTGTGTGTGTGTGTGTGTGTGTGTGTGTGTGGTGTGTGTGGTGTGTGTGTGCAGTTCATGTGTACATGTGTTTTTAGGTGTGGGAAAATGAGAAGTCTGAGAAGGGGTAAGGATCAATTTTCTAGTACACGGGGTTTTTTTTTATTTATAGTTTTTATTTTTATGATTTTATGCTCTACATGCACAAATGTACCCACATGAATTCATACACACCTTCGCTTTTAATACATTCGTTCAATTTTTTCAAATGGTGAAAGTATAAAAATATCATCTTACTCCACTCATTTCACAACTGATAAAACTTGGTAAATTAAGTCGAAAAGAGAAAACAAAACTGTGTCATATCTGAGAGAAATTTTCTGGAAACTTTTAAAACTAGAAGTCAAAGAAACAATAACAACATCAACAACAACAACAACAACAACAACCTCATTTTTCACAATCACCTCATTTTTCAAACCAGCAAATATGGATAACCCACTATGTCAAAGAAACAACAACAACAACAATAACAACACTTCATTCGTTTCTCAAACAAGCGAATATAGATAACCCAGTATGCCAAAAAAATAACAACAACAAATCCTTCATTTTTCAAACGAGCAAATACAGATGAACCTTTATCATAAGTATTGCATGAATAGTACAAACAGGGTTTGTATCAGGATTGTCATGATTGCAATAGCTAGGTGGTCAGGTTGTAAAACTTCCAACTGCAGAGTCAGAGTTCGATCCTGTCTGGGTATCAGCATGTTCATATAGAGTGGAGATTTTGACATGCGTGGTAGCCAAGTGGTTAAATGGCTCGACTTCCTGATGGACGGTGTTGGCATTGGGGTTCAATCTGCCTTAACACCTCTGCCTGGTGGGTAAGAGGTGGTGATTTTTGCCTGTCTCTATCTGCCTTAACATCTCTGCCTGGTGGGTAAGAGGTGGTGATTTTTGCCTGTCTCTATCTGCCTTGACATCTCTGCCTGGTGGGTAAGAGATGGTGATTTTTGCCTGTCTCTATCTGCCTTGACATCTCTGCCTGGTGGGTAAGACATGTGATTTTTGTCTGTCTCTATCTGCCTTGACATCTCTGCCTGGTGGGTAAGAGATGGTGATTTTTGTCTGTCTCTATCTGCCTTGACATCTCTGCCTGGTGGGTAAGAGATGGTGATTTTTGTCTGTCTCTATCTGCCTTGACATCTCTGCCTGGTGGGTAAGAGATGGTGATTTTTGTCTGTCTCTATCTGCCTTGACACCTCTGCCTGGTGGGTAAGAGGTGGTGATTTTTGCCTGTCTCTATCTGCCTTAACACCTCTGCCTGGTGGGTAAGAGGTGGTGATTTTTGCCTGTCTCTATCTGCCTTGACATCTCTGCCTGGTGGGTAAGAGGTGGTGATTTTTGCCTGTCTCTATCTACCTTGACATCTCTGCCTGGTGGGTAAGACATGAAGATTTTTGCCTGTCTCTATCTACCTTGACATCTCTGCCTGGTGGGTAAGAGGTGGTGATTTTTGCCTGTCTCTATCTACCTTGACACCTCTGCCTGGTGGGTAAGAGATGGTGATTTTTGCCTGTCTCTATCTACCTTGACATCTCTGCCTGGTGGGTAAGAGGTGGTGATTTTTGCCTGTCTCTATCTACCTTGACACCTCTGCCTGGTGGGTAAGAGATGGTGATTTTTGCCTGTCTCAATCTGCCTTGACATCTCTGCCTGGTGGGTAAGAGGTGGTGATTTTTGCCTGTCTCTATCTACCTTGACATCTCTGCCTGGTGGGTAAGAGATGGTGATTTTTGCCTGTCTCTATCTACCTTGACATCTCTGCCTGGTGGGTAAGAGGTGGTGATACTTGCCTGTCTCTATCTGCCTTGACATCTCTGCCTGGTGGGTAAGAGGTGGTGATTTTTGCCTGTCTCTCTCTACCTTGACATCTCTGCCTGGTGGGTAAGAGATGGTGATTTTTGCCTGTCTCTATCTGCCTTAACATCTCTGCCTGGTGGGTAAGAGGTGGTGATACTTGCCTGTCTCTATCTGCCTTGACATCTCTGCCTGGTGGGTAAGAGGTGGTGATTTTTGCCTGTCTCTATCTACCTTGACACCTCTACCTGGTGGGTAAGAGGTGGTGATTTTTGCCTGTCTCTATCTACCTTGACACCTCTGCCTGGTGGGTAAGAGATGGTGATTTTTGCCTGTCTCTATCTGCCTTGACATCTCTGCCTGGTGGGTAAGAGATGGTGATTTTTGCCTGTCTCTATCTGCCTTGACATCTCTGCCTGGTGGGTAAGAGATGGTGATTTTTGCCTGTCTCTATCTGCCTTGACATCTCTGCCTGGTGGGTAAGAGATGGTGATTTTTGCCTGTCTCTATCTGCCTTGACATCTCTGCCTGGTGGGTAAGAGATGGTGATTTTTGCCTGTCTCTATCTGCCTTGACACCTCTGCCTGGTGGGTAAGAGGTGGTGATTTTTGCCTGTCTCTATCTGCCTTGACATCTCTGCCTGGTGGGTAAGAGGTGGTGATTTTTGCCTGTCTCTATCTGCCTTGACATCTCTGCCTGGTGGGTAAGAGGTGGTGATTTTTGCCTGTCTCTATCTGCCTTGACACCTCTGCCTGGTGGGTAAGACATGAAGATTTTTGCCTGTCTCCCAGGTCAGCATGTGTGCAGACCCACAGGTACATGTGTGTATATACGCACGCAGACTATCAAATATGCACATTAAGGATCCTGTAACTGAGTAAACCATGACAATGTCTGGTGACATGAAAATGACTGACAACCCAGCATGCACACCAACTGAAGATGGAGTACGCAGACTATGCAGCAATTTAACACCTGCACAGTGGGGGCAAAACAACGTGCATGCCATGTATCCAAGAAAATATAGCCCAAAACACTTTTTAAAATATTAACAAAAATTGTCAACCATCATGTAGACATTTATGTAAAACCACTGCAAAACAAAGTAGATTCATTCTTAATCCATCCCCCAGATCCCCAATGAAAATATTCTTTCAAAATCTCATCAAACAAAAACGCAAAGACAGGACAGTAAAATATATTAACTAAAAATAAAAATATTAAAAACAAGAAGAAGAATTATTAAGGTATATAAGGTCTATCTTTTCCAAATCTGACATATTTTGTTAAACTGTGACCTGCAAATACATGACAGGTGATTTTAACCCTCCGAATCCCTCATCCTATCCACTATCTTCTAGACAGAGTAAGGGAGGAAAAGAGTTAAACTTGTATTGTCCCGAGTATGTACTACGTCGCACATAATTATCGTCCTAATTCAGTAAGGATCCATCTATAAGAAGTCAAGAATACATTCATTACATATTTGATTTTTCCCAAATAAACACTCTCTGATGTTCACAACACCTTTGTGTTTAACCCTTTGACTCCCGCACCCTATCTACTGACTGAAAACAAATTAACCCTTTGACCCCCTCCACCTTATCCACCAGCTTCCACTCAATCCTTTGCCTCCTCACCCTATCCACCAGCTTCCTACAGGAAGCTGGTGGATAGGGTGAGGGAGTCGAAGGGTTTAAGTTTTTGCTTTGGTAGCTTGGCTGACAACGCAGGATGGTGGTGGACAGGATGCGGGAGTCAAAGGGTTAACCAGCGACGAAACTCTTTCAGAAGATATGATAAACCAAGGGCCCATGTGCACCACACAATCAGCACAAGTTAAATATTCCACGGAAACAAAGTTGTCCCGTCACTGGCCAAATTCTACTGAAAAATCCACTCTCATAGGTGAACATCAATATATAAATAAAAAAAAAAAAAAGATGATATGGCATTGTGGCGACAAGTTCTCTCCAGGGAAAATGGCTGAACTTCACACGGTAAGCCCACTGTGACAAAAAGGAAATAAATACAAAAATTTCAAACACAAAATCAAATTTGATTCTTAAACAAAATTGTTCGCCTCTATATTTTTCTACAATAAAATCTATTATTGCAGAATGGACAGTATCTGTCTCAACGTACAGTTAGTTCTACTGAGATGGCTGAGTATAGCAGTCTAGTACACATTTCACAGACTGCGTCAACAGCTCTAAGACACTTTCTGGAGGGGAAAAATGCAGGTGAATGGGCCTACATGCAGTTCAAAAGAAAATTCATGTAGACAGACGGAAGAAGTCAGAAGAAATCATTTAGTATTAATTATTAGTGCTTAAAATCTAGCCAACCCCTCAAGCCATATATCAGTGTTATATATCAATAACCATCTCAAACAAAGTACAAACATCTAAACACACAACCATGGAAAACAGAAAAATTGGAAAAAAAACTGTGCACATATTCATGTTACTAATCTTAAGATCATATCCCTGGCGATGGCCATTCTGCTGAATTTATCACAGGAATTACAAAAATAAAGCTGAATACAAATGCATTATTAAGAACATAAAAACATACATGTAAAAAACTGGCCCCTTTTTCACCTCCCTTAATTCCACGAAGTAAGGGTCACCACATGAAAGTCTGTTTACCAGATTCCTCCAGCTATGTCGCTGTGTGCCAAAGCCTGGGTTTCTGCAAAACTGGCCTACAGTACACCTAAAATTGCCATTATGCAGTTCACATTTACTTATAGTTAAAAATATGCAATAAATAATGTACCCAGTTATCCACCTTAGTAGACAAACCATGTAAGTTATATGGCAACAATAAAGTAGCTACAAGAACCAGCATGGTGGAAAAAGAGAAAGGAAAAGACGACAGAAAGCAAAGAAGCAAGATAGAAACAAAAAAAATACAGATAAGAATACATTTTAGCACAGAATTTCGGAAGGTGGAGATAGCCTATTTATGCTGAAAGAAACCTTACCATCGCCCATGGGGGTGGAAGATCAAAACTTAACCCTTTGACACCCACACCCTATCCACCAACTGCAAAAATCCATTGATTCCCTCACCATTTCCAATCAAAAGGGTTAACTTTTTGCTTTGCTGGCAAGGTGGCAGTGCAGATGCTGGTGGACAGGGTGTGGGAGTCAAAGGATTATGATGTCAGGAAAACAAGAGAAAGACCAGAAAGGGGAAGGTGATGGGGTGATGGAGGGGAATGATTTATGATTATATTTTACCATACCTACAAAACAGGTATGCCATTTAAAAAATCACAAAAAAATATTAAAACAAGTAATAAACCACCAACAACCAGCAGAAATAAATAAATGTTGTAATTAAAAAGTTCAAAAGTCAAAAGAAAAAAAAAACTTCTTAATATATAACTTAAGAATGCGCTATAACACTAACAGAATATTTTCTTCTCAATAGCTTGACTATAAAGTCGCATGTAACTTACCAATGTCAATTTCCAATTAATATAAGTTTCAGTGTGAATTAATTAAGAAAATTAATCAAGCAGATGATAACATAATAAACCATCATCCAATACTGTCAAGTGAAATAGCAAATCAATCAATGAATGCTGTATCCATCTGTCAATTCATCATCATCATTCAGTGCCCTGCCCCATGGCGTTGGCGATCATGGCCTCTCCATATGAATCTATCCCTTGCCACTGCAAGTACATCTTCCATCCTCTCTGTCCTCAGCCACCCTGCAAGTCTGTCCAATAATATATCAACTATCAATGAAATAACCAATCAATGCTGAAAATCTCAGGGGTTTTTTCTTTTTGTTTTTCTTTTTTCTTTTTAACGTATTTTGGTTTGTTACCCCCTTTTCTTCACCATTTTGCTGGTCACAGAGCCTGGAACAATTTTTCATAATGCAGTGAAATAGCATGATGATCCATGTGGATAAAAATCAAATGCTGTGGAGTTCCATACCAGACTGAGACCGTGTGACAGAGTTGCTCTCTACGCTTCCTTTGATGTCCTAGTATCAAGCACGCCTGAGAGATACAGACACCTGTGGTGTTGGTCAGAACATTTAAGCAACACCCTCAATGATATACATCCATCAATCATCAATGAAATAATTAATCAATGCTGAAAATCAGACTTAATTCTGTAAAGAAAATCAGTCAGTTCTGCTGATTAACAATATTATAATCAATCAAATCTTCAAATGATCAATCAGTAAATATAGCAAATCAAAAAGCTAATCAATGCTGTAGACCAATCCATCCATGTAATGATGAGGTATCAACCAAAAAATCAACCAGCCAATCAAAGAATCAGTGTCACCATTTCGAAATTGATGACTTTACAGAACTATAAGATCAATTATACTAAGACAGTAATTGAGTATTAGTAATAAATAGGTCAAGTCATACAATTTCCCATTTGTGATTTAATGAATTTAACGGTCTTCCCATACCCAGCCCCATCCCTAGAAATGGTAGCGTTTCCTAAAGCAGTGAAAATGCTAAATAACAACAAAATGTTCAGGATTCATAATTCCTGTTGGGAGGGCAAGCAAAACTTATATGTTTTACAAATTATTGATATGTTGTGTCCATAAAACTATGTGTAATTCTTGTACTTTATTTCACTTTAAATTCTCAGTTTGTTATTCCAATCTGTGACATTCAAAACATGAATTACAAGCCAACCAAAACAAAGAAACAAACAAACGAAAAACAGTCATCACCAAGAGTTAATGTTCTTTGAACCAAAAAAATGTTTGATTCAATGGAAAAAAACACAACCAAGTATTTTCAACAACTGTTTTATATGTAGCCTATAAATAAACACATATGTGCATACACACACACGCACACACAGACAAACACACACACAAAATTTTCTTTTTTTGTAAAGGGATGGGGTGAGGGTACAGGGCAGTTAAGTTTCAGTTTGTTCAAGAGGGATTTATCACACTTGGAAAATTCCAGATGCGCCCCACCTTAATTAATATGCCAGCAGTTATCAGGCAGGCTGGCTCTGTCTACAGGTACAAAACTCTACACACTAGCAAGGGGTTGATACAGGAGGAAATTGGAACCTATGAAGTATCGACACCGCCACAATTACTGGAGCATGAATTATCGACACCATCAGAATGATTGGTCTATAACTGAAACATTAACCCTTTGACTACTGCACCCTGTCCAAGAGCATCCTGCATTGTCAACCGTGACAGCAAAGCAAAAGCTTCACCCTTTGGAGCCCTCACCTGCAGGAAGCTAGTGGATAGGGTGAGGGTGTCAAAGGGGTTAAGTTGTTACAGGTGGTGGACAGGGTGAGGGAGTCAAAGGATTAAACTGGGCAGTGAAAAGGGACAGGACTGAACTTACATGGGATTTTGAGTCCATGGCAATATAAAGAACCAGCCAGTCTAAAAAAGACTGAAAGACTGAACTCACGTCTGTATTAACAGCATAGTGCTCTAACCAACTGAGGTAATGGCTCACTACACACACACACACACACAGATGCACACACACACACACATACACAGATACACAGTAACACACACACACACACACACACACACACACACACACGTGTACACACAATTATTAATTTTGTTTGTTAGTTTGTTTGTTTAAATCGTTAATTATGGTAACATTATTTGTTAGTTTTACCTTCCCCTCTTCAAAACAGTTGTTTTCTGGATCATCTTTTCTCAAGTTCAAAATTGACAATTTTCAAATATTCTCTTCACTCCTCCTCTATCACCCCCCCCCCCCCTTTTTGTTGTTGTTGTTGTTGTTGTTGTTGTTGTCTAAAATCACTTTAGTAAATAGACATTAAATCAAAGACCACCACCACACACACACACACACACAGAACATTATTCAACAGGTCCTTTAATCCTACTTGGGAAATGGAGGATAAAAAGCAAATGAAAATCCAACAGAATTATCATATACCGGTAATATGAAGCAGAAAGAACTTACTTCAACAGAAAAAAACATTCATCTGAAACTCTCTTGTTAACAGAATACTTAAAGTGTTCATAAGACAGCTACACAATTTTAGAAAACTTGACAAATTTTGCTAATTTCTGTTTATCTTTTTTACTTCCAGAAAATGAGAAATAAAGTTACACAGTGAGTACACACACACACACACACACACAAATACACATACACACACACACACACACACACACTGAGGTTCATTCACATTCCATACGCCGTCATAAAATAAATAAAGCTGAATATATAGTCCAGTACATAAAATAATGACACAAACTGACTGACTTGGTAAATCCCATAACTTGTTCATCACAAATTTCCTTTATGGTTGAAAAAAAAAATGTCCACGTTGATAAGGACAAAACTAATCCAGACAAAGTACACATAAGGAGAATTTTCAGCACAGATATCTGTCTGTACAACGCACATTCCTAAGAGCTGTGCAACGTACATGTACTCAGGCTACTGAATTGTCTTTCTGTACAATATAAGTACAATTACAGTTTCTAAAATTCTTTGTTTGCCGTTTCATGTCTCTTCCTGTTCCCACGCCTACCAGATTCTTGGCACCGGGCACAATCTACTCCCTTATCTCTTGGCTCTTGCCCTGTGCCTTCTTCAGAACAGGGCTATACCGATATAGCATGGCCACTTCTCAAAATTGCAGAACTTATCTCACTTCCCTTTTGACATCACAGTTGCCTCCCCTCTCCCCTTTTCTTACTACTGCTCATGATGACATGGGCATTCCATCTCTTACCCACTGGACGAGGCGGCAGGGAAGTTTTTAGTCCCGTTTTTATTATCCATTGTTTGGTGTCTGTGATTTGTCTGTGACCGTGCGTTCGCGCTTGACAAAGGCTGGTTGGCCGAAAATTTGCGCTTGTTTTGTTTTGTTTTGTGTTGTCTTGTTGGAGATGCGCTTACATTGATTTTCTTGTTCTTCTGGTTTGTGTTTGCTTGGGCGCAGGCAGTCACTCTTGTTTTGGATTTTGTTTGATTTGTTTTTTGTTAAGTTTTCATTTTAATGTGACCTATTTGTTTACACTTACAGGTATGTTTTGTTTATTGTTTTTTTGTTGTTTTTTTAGATCATGAGGTCACTGACAGAGTGAAAACATATTTTCAATCACAATGATGATTGATAATTTAATACATTATTGAGGTGATTATTCATTTAATTTCTATGCATAATGATTTCATAATACAAGTATTTTCTACCTATCATGCACATTTACCTTGCACACTATATAAATACAATAATTTCCCATACATCTGAAAGACTTCCAAATCCTGTACAAGGCCTTGTCTGCTGTACAAATTTAACATGATACTCCTACCTGATGGGAGATTTTTGTTCTGATTTCACAGGCCAACACGTGTGCAGACCTATTACTACCTAAACCTTGTTTGTGTGTACATGCAAACAGTACATGAAATATGCACATTAAGGATCCTGTGGGGGGGTGGGGGGTGTTTGTGGTTTATGAAAACATGGAAACAACCAGCATGCACACCCACTGAAGACATGGTAAGTAGACTGTGCAGCATCGGAACGTTTAAAGAAAAAAACAACAACACATACACACACTACAAACTTTACTGAAAGAAAACTGAAGGCTCTGTGGATCCTGTAACAGGCTGTGTTTGTGAGTTGTTACTGTTATTACTACAAGCAGTTTTGGCTTTGGTCTTGCCAGAACCTTCTGCACACTTACAGCTGGCACAGTGCTCTTTCTTTGGTTTCTGGAATGCTAGGTTAAAGTCTGTATTAAAAATGTTTCTGTACACTGAAATCCCCATGGGCTTTCTTCCTGTATGTTCACACATGTCTTTATACATGTTATACATTTTCCCAACATTCAAATCCTGGGAAAGGTAACGTTTTCTGTTCTTGTTCTTTTTCCCTTTCGAGCCATCAACAGTAGGAAACGAGCCAATGTGCCAGTGGATGAATTCAGAATCTTCAGGTTTGGTCTTGTTCACTGGATCTCTACGCCCACGCTCATCTCGTCCAACATATACACCACACTCAGTCTTCTTCATAGTGTAGTCCACCACCTTACTGGTAATGTCCAGAGTTTTGGTAAAGAATGCCTTGCACACTCTGTGCTCTTTTCGCTTGTGCACAAAAAAGAAAGAGTTGGCAACTTCTCTTCTTGCCCCCGTTTTGGATTTCACTTGTTTGATGTCATTCTGTTCCACATGCTGAGCGATGAAAGCACGCTGTCTCTCGTAGGAAGCCAGGCTCCAGTAGACTTTATGAATAGCCTGGCGTGCCTCCTCTGGGATTTTCT
Organism: Monoplex corrugatus; assembly: GCA_030674185.1. Classification (NCBI taxonomy): domain Eukaryota; kingdom Metazoa; phylum Mollusca; class Gastropoda; order Littorinimorpha; family Ranellidae; genus Monoplex; species Monoplex corrugatus. The sequence continues at coordinate 70,692,653 of JAPXFY010000021.1, read as the reverse complement.
TTGAGCATCGGAACCGACAGTTTGTGCAGTCAATGGGCTGGACACATTTGGCCTTTTTTACTTTCCCTTGCACAGTAATATACTCTTCCCCTTTGTCTCTAAGAATTTTCTTTTTCTTCTTCTTCCATTCTAACGGATTTGCACAACGCCTCTTTTTGTCGGAAGGTTCAGAATTGTCGGTTTGCTTGCGTTTCTTTCCTTTCTGCACTGTGGTATTGCTAGTGTTTGCATTATTACCTCCATCTGATGAACCGTTCACTGTTGCACTTTTGGTTCTCCCACAGTGGACTGTGCCATCACTGTGGTGGGAACTTCCTGCTGTTGCTGCTGCTGATGTTGCTGGTGAAAATGGTCGTGAGAGTGGTTCACAGATACCGTTAACATCATGTCTGGCCTGGGCTGGAGTGGTAGCTGAGGTGGGTTGGCAGTCATGTGAGGAGGAAACAAGGTACGGGTCTGCCCACCATACACTGAAACGGACGCCTGATCAGCTGGCGGTGCCCCCGCAAAGTTCGACCTCGCCCAGGGCGTCTGCATCTGAGCCATTAGAAACAAGTCTCTTTCTTCCATCTCAGCCGATCCAGACGCCACAGAGGGACGGAGTGACAATGCCTGGTGAAAAGGGTCGTGGTATACTTGTGTCACGTTGGGTTTTGGCGCTGGAAGGACAGGATATTGCTTATTGGAGTCCATCGTGAACTACAGTTTCGTTCGATAGTTCTTGATGGCGAATGACTCAAATGTTGTCTGCGTTGTCTGCCCTTGCATCGACGGATAATGAACCCAGGTGCTTGTCATAATGCACTGGCATGTAGTTCTGCAAACGAAGACCAGCGATCGGAAAATAAGTTCAAATATATTATATGCTTTCTGCTGAATAATTTTTCGGAAAATCCCAATCAATATATCGTACTCTGTAAGGAAAAAGCAGGACGGTATAAAATTAATTTCTATTGCTGTTTAACGCGCATGAATTTGTAGTATAATATTTTGCGTACTACTTTACTGTTGGCAAGATGGCGGCTTTCCTATCCGATGGTGATACTCCCAAATCGGCGAAGTTTGTGGTGTATTATGAATTTCCAGCTTGTTCAGATCAAACAGTTTAATTCTTCAAACATAAATGAAGTGTGCTGTGCATCAACTGTCGAGATACAATAGTTACATCAGCCAGTAATTGACTATTGATCCGCTTGCAATACGGAACTGCACATCAAATCAACACGAACTAATGCCTGTCACTGTGTCTGCATCGTAGGACAACGAGCAGAATTCGCTTGTAAGTAAATCAATTACTGCATGTTTTGATTGTTATACGTGCTTTTGTGCATGTTGTCTTTGTGATTGTGGCATTGAAACTGTTTAAAATGTTGGAAATGCTTAAATTTATGGGTGTGAATCATCGTGTTTGCGCACGGGCAGTAGCAGACGTCATGTTGTCATTTTGGCCAGGGGATGCTAGGGAACTGTTTACGTTTCAGTGTTGTCAATGAGTGAATGAATCGATACCTTAGAAAGAGTGCTTGATTTGTCGAGCCAGGAGGTTTCGTCATCGTGGAGGTGATGATGACGTGAACGTGTTCATAACTAGCAAAGGCAAAGAATAATTGAGCCCGTCATTTGACAGAAATTTATGATCCACCAACATTATTAAGGAGCTGGCCATCCCAAGCCAAGGTAGACAGATGACTCAGGACTTCCAAGTGATGACAACGATTCGGTTGAGACAGGCCACTGTTGACCATCAAGAGTTATTTTAAGAAACAGAAATGGAGCTACTTGTTTGTTTATGTTTACAAAAAGAATATGCTACATTCTTTAAAGAAACTTAGAGTTAGACAGACCTTAGGCCCTAATTTAATGGTACATCAACTTACATGCATACACACCATTGTGTGTTTGTGTGTGTTTGTGTGACATTATACAGTGTGTTACTGTTAGGCCTACTTGTTTTAAAACTTTAATTCCTTTTTTTAAAAAAAATATTAGGCTATGAGTTGTGGTTTAAGTATGGGCTAACTCATAGCCTACTTGCTAAGCCTATGTTTAATTCTGTCATGTATACTTTGTTTTGAAGCACTTACAGCTTTTGTGAGTTGTGAGATGGAACACTGTGCAAGTAGTCGTAACAATTCTTACCATAAATTCTAATTCAGAATCACAGACATAGTTTATTATAATAAAATATAACTTATTTGATTTTACTCTGTTGAGCTGAGTATGACACCGCTTGCCATTGTCATCAGTCAGAGCAGCATTAATCCTTTAACTCCTGCACCCTATCTACAAATTGCAAAAACTTAACTCTTTGATTCCCTCACCCTATCCACCACTTCCTGCAGGAAGCTGCAAAAACTCTTTGATTCCCTCACCCTATCCACCAGCTTCCTGCAGGAAGCTGGTGGATAGGGTGAGGGAGTCAAAGAGTTTTTGGTTTGGTAGCATGGTTGACAATGCAGGAAGCTGGTGGACAGGGCGCAGGGGTCAGGATTAAATATAATATTTATGCAAACTCCCAGTTCTACAACAGTGCATCTCCTGAAACATTTTCAGCTCCTGTAACTGTTTTCATAGCCTCTGATGGCTAAGACCCAGAATTGGATTTAATACAGAATAAGCTGCAGTTGAATGGAGATAAGACTGAAGCAGTGCTCATTGGTTGTTAACATCAAGCACAAACTTTCCAAAGTAAAAGTTTGTTCTTTCCAACCAGGGGACTACACTGCCATACTTTGTGATTCAATCAAGCAGCTTGGCATTGTTCTTGATCCTTCAGTCACCATACACTGATACAGACAATCATCACCCCAACCTGTCAGTCATGTTGCTGTCAGCACTACGTTTCAGTTCTGTTCTGTTCATCATTATCTTCAACTTCAGCAGCAGCTTAACATGTTACTTTTCTTTCTCATCTTGTATTGATTATTGTCACTCTCACTCTCAGTCTCTGCTCTCTGGCTTGCCTGCTTCTTTTATTGCATGTCTTCTGTGTATTCAGAATTCTGTGGCTCGTCTTTCCCTTCTCAAAAAGAAACATGATGATATCACCCCTTTGATTCACTTTCTCCATTGCTTGCTTATTGTCAGAAAATTTCATACAAAATCAATACATTATGCTTAAAGTGTATTAACCATAGTGCACCTGTTTATCTTTGTGATCTCTTCGGAATGTACGCCCCTTTTGTCCTCTTTGTTCTGCTTCTGATACTACTTCTTTACGAATTGCGCGATAAAGACGTTCCACAGTCAGTCGCCACTCTTTTTCTGCGTCTGGTCATTACAGTTGGGACAAGTTCCCCTGTCTATCGCACACACTGTCTTTCTTCAAATCGAACTTGAAGATAAACCTTTTTTTCCAAGAGTGATTTCCCCTATTGTATGTGCCCATCCTTTTGCCCTACTCCTTTTCTGTCCCCCTCTGGCTGATCTGTGTGTGTTCTGTTCCCTCAAGTTTTTGTGGTGAATGATGGAGTGTGTGCTTGATTTGATTTGATTTAATATCTAGATTTAGCGCTGTATAAATATAATTATTATTAATAGTAGTAGTAGTTCATACACATTGTCCCTTCACTGTTAAATCTCATTGGGGGGAAATGATATCATTATGATGTAAAACATTTTTTTTGGTGACAAATGATTTATACTCTGCCTTTCTGTCCCCCCCCCCTCTCTTTTTCTGAGATTGTACAAAACTGTACATAGATCTGCCCTAAGTAGCCTACTTAAAACTATTAATTAACAGCATTATATGTACCCCATGGCTATTTTATAGAAAATTAATTTATTTTTTTTAATTTATTTATTGTGGGCTGGTTGGTTCATTTGGCAGAGACATGGACTCAAGATCTGATATCTGGAGTTCAATCCCAGCCCACAGTATTAAGAACTGGTATGCTCCCTTCCCATCTTAATGTTTTCAATTTCATTAATCTGGTGGTGTCCAGCGCTTGTGTTTCATAGGTCCCTCTCCTCCACTCTTGTCTTGCCTATTCAAGACCTAGCACCACATAAGTTTTAGTGCACCCTGGCTTCAGGGAGTCTGCCAGATAACTGCTGGCAGATTTGGGTCGAGTGCAATTACTCCATCTTGAACAAACTCTAAACCCAAACACACTTCACAACTTCAAGAAACAACCGCACTGACTTTATTATTTGTTAATTAATTTATGTAACTGGAGTCCACTGGCATTGAAATTCAAGGAAGATGGCTGTGTTGTACTTGTAGCAGTAGTTTTTAGTAGCTTCAGTTCAAGTAAGAAAAATGGTGACCTTACCACACAGTTGTTCAGTTGTTTGTTGCCTTGCTGATTAAGATGTTAATCGAAACATTTCCTAATCTATACATTGTCATTACAATCTTTGTCAGGTTGGTTTTATGGCTCAGTCATTGAAAAATACCAAAAGTAACATGTACACACAATGCTGCTGGTGTCAGTGGTATGGCAAAGTGGTGCTGAAGAAATCTGACAGGTTTTTTTTATTATATATGTTTAGTGTAGGGTAAGACTGTATGCATAATACAAGCTTGGCCTTTCAGTGTACCTGTAGAATTTTTCAGTGAGGTCAAAATGACCTCTTGCCCCCCCCCCCCCCCCCAAAAAAATGGGGGTGGAAGAGTGAAAATGAGGGTCAACTTACAAGATATAATCCAAAATCATTTTAAATGTTTACTCATGACAGTAGATGACTGCCATACCATGTCTCTCTACCAGTACCAGGGATGAAAACTTTCTGCCTCTCCGCCAATGTATTTTTTCACTTCCGTGCAAAAAAAATCCCTCATCCCCACCCCCACCCCCTTTTCCAAAAAAGGGAAAAAAGCAAACAAACAAACAACAACAACAACAAACGGAGAATAAATGCTCTCAAGGGATCAAGCTTTTCAGTACCATGAACTTCTATTGTAAACATTCACAAATGGTAAATTCTATTCTCATTCTGCAGTCATATAATATCTCAGCATGGCATCTAATCTATTTGTCAGATTGAAAGTTTTCCTCTAACACACAAAACAAAAAGGTATGTGAACTGCTGGAAGACTGAGTGGCAGCAAAAGAAGGCGTGTGACATGTGACTATCTGAACCCACAGAGATGGAAGCATTATTATGGTTATAAGGAGAAAGCAAGACAAAAACAAGGAATTTCGGAAGCATTTTGCAAATCTCGTTAAAATATGGATCTACTTTGGCAGTAATGGCTTCATCGCAATTCCATGAATTTCAGATCACATCGTGCTTACCACTCGCCCCCCCCATCTCTCCTCTATCTCTACTTCTCTTTCTCTTGTTAGAATATTATCATTGAAAAATAAAATTGTTTCTATAGATAGCTATTATCATGTGACCTGTTATATAGGTAATCTCACTAATCTGCTTTCATCATTGCATCAGTTGACGTGTCTTACCCTCCCCCTGCCATTCTTTTGTGCTTAGTGCTTCCTTTACTCCCTTCTTTTCCTTTGATTCTTTCTTTGTGATTTACTTTTTTTAAATAAAATATTCAGAAATATCCCCAGATTCATAAATTAATGCTTGTGGCTCTTCTGGGTCCAGTTGTTTTGCAATTTATTGTGTGGTGTGTGCTCATGTGTGTGTCACTGTGTTGTGTGTGTGTGTGTGTGCATGCGTGCATATGTGTGTGTGCTTGTGTGTGTGTGCTGTGTGTGTGTGTGTGTGTGTGCGTGATATGTGTGTGTGTGTGTGTGAGCATGGAGTGTATGTAATGTGTGCATGTTTATGCCTGTTTGTATAAAAGTATGTGTGTTTGTTTTCTTTTTCAGGTGTGGGTGTACACATTTTACAAACCGCACTCTGATATAATGAAATTTATTATTAATATGTTTGTTATTTCTGATGAGCAATTTTTGTGCTTCTTAATGTATTGGTGTATCACTTTATGTACACAACTGGTATTTGTATTGCATTATCCTATTGATATGACAACATCCCAGCCCACCCAGGCCTTCTTTTTTAAGTGCAGTTAAGTAAACACCCTGTGACATGGACTGTTTTACTAGTACTACATAAATGGAATTACTATTAGTAATGGCTAATGCATTATCTACTATTGTAGATGTGTGTGTGGGCAGGCATAAAGGGCAACAAATTGAAATTCTTGAGATAATTTTATACAATATTGTGATGATAAAGATGATCTTGATGCTTTGAAGTTTTTTGATTGCTTAGTAGAGTTATAATTGGAGTATCACACACACACACACACACACACACACACACACACACACACACACACACACACACACACACACATCACACACACACACACACCTCTCTCACCCTCCCTCCCCCTCCTCTCTCTCTCTCATATACTCACACGCAACCATTAACGAGATATCATAGTTGTTAATCATGAAATTAATGGTTACACTGTACAGTAAGCATTTCTGTGCCAGAACTTAAACTATAAAAGCTAACTGCATGCAAAATTTATCACTGTATTGTATAAACAGCTGAAAGTGTGGGCGTTAGGAATAGAGACTAGAACAATACTAAATGTAGCAGATCGACAGCCTCAATAGAAGTGACTCATAAAATGTTATATCAGGTATTCTCTATGGAAATGTCAGATTCTTAACACTGATAATGACATGTATTGTCTAATTCTGTGTCAGATCCACTCTTTTATCTTTTGATA
>JAPXFY010000021.1:70635998-70680998 GCA_030674185.1 Monoplex corrugatus | reverse complement strand
ATGGTGTTTTGAAAAGTGAGAGCCAAGTGAGGACAACCACACATGGTGCAAGCAGGAGAGCACAGGGAGAGAGATTAAGGAGACTGCTGGTTGGGAGGGTGGAGGATATATGCAAGGTGTAGCAGGAGTGGAGGGATGGTGGATGTGTATGTGTAGGAGGGAGGTGATTGGGGAAGGGGGGGGGGGTAGTTGTGCCTGTGAGGGAAGCTTGACCTGTTTTTTACCTGTGTGGTGGTTGAACCAGAATTAAAAAGCTGGAGTATGGTTTGATTGTGGTTGGTAGAACTTTGAAAAAAGAGTGAATGATGATACAGTCAGAAGGTACATGGTTCTTCTGTTTTGGAGGGAGGGGGGGGGGGGAAATTTATGTATAAAAATCATAATTTTGAGCCACACTTTTTGAGGGAGGTGGGGGGGGGAACCAAGTCTGCTTGTGGTTGTGTCTTTCTTCATGTCTGATAAGACGTAGAGGTCCAGGAGGCTGTGACTCTTCAATTATGTGTTACATTGTTAGTTGATATCATTGAAGGCTTTTCTTCCATGCCACTTTTTGCCTGTTTCAATACAACTTGTATTTTTTTGTTTTACTTCCATCTTTATTGATTGATTCACCAGATTCAGAAATGAAATATTGTAGTGTGTTCAGTAACTGCTGAAATTCTTTGTCATGACCATTTCCATCAAAATCTGTTGCATGTCAGGTCACAGTTCATTTCAGTTTTTAGTTTCAATTCATTTGTTATAATGTGAACAAGAAATACCACTTAAGAGCATTGCATTCTGTGGTAATGCATTGCAGACTCATTGCTGTCACTAGACTTGTAAATGCTGTTACATAGAAAAAAATTGCTATGAATAGTGGCAAGAGTAGTTGTCAACCAGTGCTTGTAGGCCTATATAATGTAGACAAATCTTAGGGAGAGATACTCAGACTTGTGGGCAATCCAGCCTGGTGATACCTCTATAGACAACTGTGTCAGGTATATTCAGTTCATTTGTAGACTTGGGAGTTACACTTCCTCACTGGTTAGAACGGTTAAGCTATTGTAGTGAAAACCGGCTGCTTCTGTGTTAGTGATCTTGCTGTGTGTCGTCTGTTTTGGAAGTGTGTGAATGATCCAGTGCTGAGGGGCTGACAGGGCCGTTCATATTGATGTCTGACTGACTCTGTACTGTGAAGCTTTTAATTCATGCTCCCTTCATGTTGATGACTGTGTGCCGGCTGTTCCCTTTAAGTTGATGTCTGTGGTGCTGGCTGTTCCCTTTAAGTTGATGTCTGTGGTGCTGGTTGTTCCCTTTAAGTTGATGTCTGTGATGCTGGCTGTTCCCTTTAAGTTGATGTCTGTGGTGCTGGTTGTTCCCTTTAAGTTGATGTCTGTGGTGCTGGTTGTTCCCTTTAAGTTGATGTCTGTGGTACTGGCTGTTCCCTTTAAGTTGATGTCTGTGATGCTGGTTGTTCCCTTTAAGTTGATGTCTGTGGTGCTGGTTGTTCCCTTTAAGTTGATGTCTGTGGTACTGGCTGTTCCCTTTAAGTTGATGTCTGTGATGCTGGCTGTTCCCTTTAAGTTGATGTCTGTGGTGCTGGTTGTTCCCTTAAGTTGATGTCTGTGGTGCTGGCTGTTCCCTTTAAGTTGATGTCTGTGGTGCTGGCTGTTCCCTTTAAGTTGATGTCTGTGGTGCTGGCTGTTCCCTTTAAGTTGATGTCTGTGGTACTGGCTGTTCCCTTTAAGTTGATGTCTGTGTACTGGCTGTTCCCTTCAAGTTGATGACTGTGGTGTTGGTCTGTTCCCTTAAGTTGATGTCTGTGGTGCTGGCTGTTCCCTTTAAGTTGATGTCTGTGGTACTGGCTGTTCCCTTAAGTTGATGTCTGTGGTACTGGCTGTTCCCTTAAGTTGATGTCTGTGGTGCTGGTTGTTCCCTTTAAGTTGATGTCTGTGGTACTGGCTGTTCCCTTCAAGTTGATGACTGTGGTGCTGGTTGTTCCCTTAAGTTGATGTCTGTGGTACTGGCTGTTCCCTTCAAGTTGATGACTGTGGTACTGGCTGTTCCCTTTAAGTTGATGTCTGTGGTGCTGACTGTTCCCTTTAAGTTGATGTCTGTGGTGCTGACTGTTCCCTTTAAGTTGATGTCTGTGGTGCTGGCTGTTCCCTTAAGTTGATGTCTGTGGTACTGGCTGTTCCCTTAAGTTGATGTCTGTGGTGCTGGTTGTTCCCTTTAAGTTGATGTCTGTGGTACTGGCTGTTCCCTTCAAGTTGATGACTGTGGTGCTGGCTGTTCCCTTTAAGTTGATGACTGTGGTACTGGCTGTTCCCTTCAAGTTGATGACTGTGGTGCTGGCTGTTCCCTTAAGTTGATGTCTGTGGTACTGGCTGTTCCCTTTAAGTTGATGTCTGTGGTGCTGGCTGTTCCCTTTAAGTTGATGTCTGTGATGCTGGCTGTTCCCTTTAAGTTGATGTCTGTGATGCTGGCTGTTCCCTTTAAGTTGATGTCTGTGGTGCTGACTGTTCCCTTTAAGTTGATGTCTGTGGTGCTGGCTGTTCCCTTTAGTTGATGTCTGTGGTGCTGACTGTTCCCTTAAGTTGATGTCTGTGGTGCTGACTGTTCCCTTTAAGTTGATGTCTGTGGTGCTGACTGTTCCCTTTAAGTTGATGTCTGTGGTGCTGGCTGTTCCCTTTAAGTTGATGTCTGTGTGCTGGCTGTTCCCTTTAAGTTGATGTCTGTGATGCTGGCTGTTCCCTTTAAGTTGATGTCTGTGTGCTGGCTATTCCCTTAAGTTGATGGCTGTGTGCTGGCTGTTCCCTTTAGTTGATGTCTGTGGTGCTGGCTGTTCCCTTTATGTTGATGTCTGTGGTGCTGGACTGTTCCCTTAATTTGATGTCTGTGGTGCTGGCTGTTCCCTTTAAGTTGATGTCTGTGGTGCTGGCTGTTCCCTTTAAGTTGATGTCTGTGGTGCTGGCTGTTCCCTTTAAGTTGATGTCTGTGGTGCTGGCTGTTCCCTTTAAGTTGATGTCTGTGGTGCTGGCTGTTCCCTTTAAGTTGATGTCTGTGGTGCTGGCTGTTCCCTTTAAGTTGATGTCTGTGGTGCTGGCTGTTCCCTTTAAGTTGATGTCTGTGGTGCTGGCTGTTCCCTTTAAGTTGATGTCTGACTGACGCAGACTGCTCCCTTCATGTTTGTGTGTATCTGTAGATTGATGATAATACAGACAGGATGTATGAAGACTTGATCTGAACAACTTTGGTAAAACTTTTTTTTCTATTTACACACATTGTACATTTAGTTTTTCATATTCAGATTAGAAGTAAAAAAAATCTTTTAACGGAGCATTCCTCACACTCACAGGCACCAACATGTAACATAATTATAACCAATGTAAGGCTAGCTGTGTAGTAGGGCTTCACAAACCAACAGATTCAGTTAGCTGATGTCCTGCTAACAGCCCGCCTCTGTGTGTGTGTCTGTGTGTCGGCGTCTGACTGACTGACTGTGGTGGCCTGTGATTGCATCTTATGATGATCTGATCATTATGTGCTGTTTTCTTTGGGAGATAAAATGCATGAATTTGTCCTTTGGAGATCTTTTAGGAAAGACAATGTATTTGTCATAAGGAGATGCTGCTTTGAGAGAGAGAATGCATAATCATGTCCTTAAAAGATTCGTTTTTAGGAGAGAGAATGCAAATGTCAGTTGGAGGTGCTTCTTTGCATGTTTAGCAGGACGATTCCCATTCCATGCGCATATGAGTGGTGACAAAACATGGTGATGACGCAATCTTGTGTGCTTGATTTAAGAAATACTGTATCCAGGAACATTTTGTTGTTGTGTTTTTCTGAACAATTTATATGAAGAAGAGATAAATCCTACTGTATACATATATGTATGGGAGCATGTTGTTAATACTGTTCTTTGTTAAAAGAAAATGGTTGAAATTGATTCACTGTGCCAAAATGGGACATCCACTAACATGCCACAAACATCAAGTCCATACAGCTTTTGCAGTGTCAGGATGAAAACTGGTATTTTATGTATGTGTGAAATGATTAAACTATACTTTTGCCAACATTTTAGTCCCCCAGAGTATGCACACACATTACTGGTGAAGTTTGTGTCGAATCTGAAAATGAACTGGGTCAAATGTCATTCACCATGTCCCAAGTGATATGCCATCAAACTTAAACACCACTGCGTTTTGCTTTCTTAGAAATGATCAAACATTTTAATTTCATGAAATCAGAGTGTGTCACTGACACCATAAACCTATTGACTGAGAAGTTTGATACACAAAGTTTTCAAAAATGGAACAAATCTTCTGTGCACTGTTTTCATGTCCAGTCATCACAACTGACATTTTGCTGGCACATCTCAGTCATTCATACTTGTATCCATCCACCAGGTCAAGTGTTCTTGTCCAGAGAAGAGCAGACTGTTAAGACGAGAGAAAATGGGGAGTGTTTTAATCATGCACACCCTGTTTAGGCCATGACAACTGACTCTTGGAATAACATTTAACCTAACTGTAATGATAAACACTTTTGATAAACTCTGTGGTGAAGGATAATTGCCTTGATGAGATGCCCAAAACATTGCTGAACTCAAATGCGCTGATTGTCACAGAGGTACTTTGCAGAGAAGGTGGTAGGGCTTTGTTTTCTGTTACATCAGTGAAATTAGTGAACTACTGTCACCAGTGACTTCTCTGAGGATATGTCCCAAATCACATCTGACACATGACAGAACATAGCAGCAATCAGAAGACAATAAATATCATTCCTTGTTGCATTGTGATCTTCTTTAACCCTTTGACTCCCTCATGCTATCCACCAAGGGCAAAAACTGAACCCTCTGACTCTCTCACCCTATCCACCAGCTTCCTGTAGGGAGCTGGTGGTTAGGGTGAGGGAGTCAGAAGATTTAAGTTTTTGCTTTTTGAGCATGGTTGACAATGAAGGATGCTGGTAGACAGAGTGCGGGAGTCAATGGGTTAAGATATTGCTGATGGTGATAGACTTTTATCTTAAATTTCAAATGGTTACATAAGAGTAATTTTCACATTTAAATTTCTTGTTTTGGTTTGGTTCTGACAATTTGCTGCTCAAAACAATTCAGAGGCTTTAACATTTTATAACAGCAGAGCAAGAATCAGTTGTAACTATTCTTGTGCAGACATGATGGTGCATTATGGATGCTATTATCACAGCTGGTGAAGTTTCGTGTTTTTCATAACATAAGAATGATCTAACAAATGATTTAATTTAAACTAAATGTACGTCTTCAGGTTTTTTGGGTTTTTTTTCCCCTTCTGTGTCAATTTTCCTGTTTCTTATCAAAACTGATTAAATAAATCGTAATGATTAAAGAAAAAGGGCATTTTTCAGTATGATTTTCATGTTTTCGGCAAAAATTGGATGCACCCAAATCAGTATTTCCCTTGAGCCTTATCAATCTGTTGTTTTTATCATTTGATGAAAAAGATTATGTCATGTGATGTGTAACAATGAGCTGGGATTTTACTTTTCCTTGTGTAGCATAAGCAGAAGAGTTTGACAGGATCTGATCTCATTGTTTTATAGATGTTAGAATAACTTATCAGATATAAACAGTTTTTAAATTAGATTCAAATTATTCTTTGTGATTAGAGTTAATGTCTCATGGGATTGTTAGCATAAGTGTATTTTATTCCATCCATCCACTCCCCCCCCCCCCCCCCCATACAAACATGCACATTATTTAAAATGAACTTTGCATTTTAGAGATAACAAATGAATCTTTGCAAATACATACGCTACAATGGCCTAGTATGCCAACTTCTTTTCATGAAAGGTGGAAGTAAGTGGAAATATAGATGTGTGTGTGTATTTTGTGTGTGTGTGTGTGTGTGTATGTGTGTGCACGCGCGCACTACAACGGCTCAGCATGCCAACTTCAGTGAAAGTTGTGCAGCTTTTGGAGGGTATACTGGCAGTTTTCTTTTGCATATTTGATTCACATATGTCTTTAAAATGAAGAAATAACTGGAGGCTTGACCATCTTCCGTGTATGTCTTATTATTGCATTCATGTCACAGTTATACAAATCTGTACTCCGTTGTTCTTAATATGTCTGTATGAAAAAGTGTCACAAGTGATACTTGGCCATTCTTTCAAGAAGTAAAAGTACAAAAGACAAACTGATATCTTCTGGGTGTTTTGTTTTTCTTTAAATTGGGCAGGGTCATTTGTTTTATGCTTTTTAGCACCTGTAGTGGGTGGTTGGGTGATGTCTCTGAATGTACAAACATGAAGGTGGACACAAAATGTGTACCTCATTCCTCACTTTCAAACTGACAGAATGCGACTGTTCATATATTGTCTTAGTATCATTATCCATATTTCATGAAAGCTCCAGTTTCATGATTCCTGCTTTGCTATTACTGTTCATATGTGGGCATTGTACTATTTGTAGTATCACAACTGACTTTTCTCTGGGTGATATGACCTTTTTCATTTACATCAGAAAAAGTATTGTAGACGTCCTTTTTCTTTCTGTTTTCATAGAAGCAAATGGATGAACTTTAGGAATTTTCAGAAATTCTTAATTTGATTTCAGTTTTGAAATGTTATGGCCTTTGTCCTGTTTTTGTTGTTTTGTTGTTGTTTTTTATTCATGACTTTTTGTCACTGTCTCGTATACAGATAGCTTGTTTTACTCATAGTGATGGCTCTTGTTTGTTTTACTCATAGCGATGGCACTTTATGTAGGTATGGTACATTTGTCTCATTTATATCCCACAGTATTGATTGAATTATTTTCGAAATGCTTCTGCCCTGAGTAAACAGGGTTCCACTTCTAGTCTCCACAGTTATGAAAAACCATTGGCGTCTAGTTCCACAAGCTCCACATAATGTTTTCTCAATCTTTCAACTTGGCAGAGCTCATGAAACTAAGTTGAAAAGTTGAACACTGTTGGCAAAGTAAAAAGATGAGATTTAATACATCCTTACGCCTTAGTCACAGAAGGGTGGGTGAGGGGGTTGGTTTCAGAGCAATACCATCAGAGAGACAGAGAGAGGGGTGAGGTGGAAAAGGGAGAGAAGGATATAGACTTTTCTGCCAGAGAGAGAAAAAGAGAGAGAGGTGCCAGAGAGAGAGTGTACATGGCTGTAGGGACCATGGCTGCCTGGCTGTCTGGAATGTGGCGGCTGTTCACTGACGCTGACAAATGACGGGCATTAAAGGGTGTTAAGATGGATGTGTAAACAGCATCCCGGCTCCCTCAAGAACCTGGCCTGCGGCTGATGTCTTTTACAGCTCAGGTGAAGTAGGATTTCATGGGCAGAGGCACAGGTGTGGAACGAGGAGTAGGACAGGTGCAAGCCCTTGTAGAATGTCTGTAACTTGAGTCAGGTTAGTGCAAGAGTCTTTGAGATTGTAACCTAAGTCTCCATGTATCTGTGGAAGATTGTTGGCACTTGACAGATTGGCCCTTGTGCCGATGCCAAATTGTTGGATCCATGGATTCATGTCTAGCTAGTTTGATAAGTTTTTTGTTTTTTTTAATCCTGTGGAAGGTTCTGTTCCTGTAGTTCTTTTTCCCCTTGTGTGATATGTGTAATATATAGTTTTGGTTCTGAGGTCATCTCAGCTTGATATGGGTTGACTTCATTTATTTTATTTTCTCATGAAGACATGGGCATTCCATTTGGTCCCCTTCTTACCCACTGGACGAGGCGGCAGGGAAGTTTTTAGTCCCGTTTTTATTATCTATTGTTTGGTGTTTGTGACCGTGCGTTCGCGCTTGACAAAGGCTAGTTGGCCGAAAATTTGCGCTTGTTTTGTTTTGTTTTGTTGGACACGCGCTTATATTGGTTTTCTTGTTCTTCTGGTTCCTGTTTGCTTGGGCGCGGGCAGTCACACTTGTTTTGGGATTTTATTTTTATTTGTTTATTTTCTAATAATGTTTGTATATTATTGCTGGGAGTAGTGACTGGACTATTTTATTTGTTTATTTCTAATAATGTTTGTATATTATTGCTGGGAGTAGTGACTGGACTCTCCTCTCTCTCTCTCTCTCCCCTCTCTCTTCTCTCTCTCTCTCTCTCTCTCTCTCTCTCTCTCCTCTCTCTCTCTCTCTGTCTCTCTTTCCTCTCTCTTCTCCTTCTAGGTGAGGTAATGAGTGTGAGTGTTATTGAAATGTTTTAAGCATTAACTTGGGGTAAAGATTTAACCCAAAAGAGGATTTAGAGTTTGTTCAGGAGGGAGGGATTTCTTGTACTCATGCAATTCCATACATAAATATTCACTCCATCCAAATCTGCCAGTCTTTACCTGCACACCTTTTCAGCCTGGCAGAACCCTTTATTTTGGCAAAGTTTTGAAATGGGGAGGGGGAAGAAGAGATTAAACACCAAGCTGACACCTCTAGTTTGATGGAAACAGTATGAGAAAGACAGGCAGCGAACATGTCAGTTTTTTATGTAGTGGACCGAGATTGAACCCAAGATATCAGATCTCGCGTCCACAGCTCAATGGAAACAACCAACCAGCCTGCATGGAGACGTGTGTCAATGATCAGCATGGAGAATAGACATTGTGTGTCAGATGAAAGTGATTCAGGAACAGTTCATAGAGAGTGAAATGAGCAGAGAAAGGGTATAATTACCGGTCAGTGTGGTCAGGTGGCTAATGCCAGTATAAAATATAGACTAGGTAAAACATAGTCTAGGTAGGGCCTCAGGACCTGGCCAGCTCATGGGTTTATGTGCAGGCTTAAGGCTTGTGCCATGAAATCACCATACACATGGCACCTGTGACGTTATTGCATATGGAATTCGTTCGGAGCGCGGAGACGTTGTCTTGAGAAACTGAAACTGAAACTAATGCAACAGACTGCTCACTGGGTGGAGGTTGTAGGTCTGTCTCCATTCTGTTACCTTTTTGTTCCTTACGATACTCCATGTAAATTGTAATCCTGCCTCAGTGACACTGACAGTCTTTCCCGTGTCCCAAGTCTGGAGTCTGCAGTTAGTTCAAGAGAGTTGCATCATACTTGGACAATTCTGTGAGCACTCCAACCATGTCTACTCGTATTACCTGGCAGACTCCTTGAGCCTACACAAAACCATGTGTGCTGGCAAGGTTTTGAAATGGGAAGGGCTGTGAGACCAATGAACCAATGACACCAGCAGAATGATTGGAGCATTAAAGACGGGCAGCACACAAGCCAACTGATACGTTGTGGATAGACATGAGATTGGAGTGCACGGTTCTTTCAGAAGACCCAGTCAGTCATCCAACCTGCCTACCAACCCCTGTTACCAAAGATGTGTATGCAGTTAAACTTTTACTTGCCAGTAGAGAGGAAGGATAAAGTCGTGGACACCAATAGCAATCGGGGAGAACCAGGGGCAAATGACCTAGTAAGTTTGAGCCAGGCAACCCAAGCGAGAGAGTTACGTCATCCTTGTGTTGTCCCATGCACTCAAAGAACTTCCAGCGAACTGTGTAACGCTGCATGTGGTTCCACCCAAGGCTTGCCTGGGTGGACACTTTTAAAAAAAAAGTTGATTTATTTTTAGTGATCTCCCATCTCTTTCTGAGGGCTGGATGTTAAAAAAAATGGCATCAGTGTGTGTATACTTCTGCCTCTCAAAAATAATAGTGCTCTACTTAAAGTGTGTTTTCTGTCTCTGTGTGTGTTCATGGTCATTGTGATTAGGAATATTAATACCAGTAGTTCATAGCTGGAATATGTATTGGCAATGATGTCTCAATTGTTAATGCATGGGTCTTTCTTAAAGTTGAACGTATTTGATCAGTAACACCTGAGTGTTTAGCTGTATTATTGCAAAATCATGTTTATGCAAAATGAGCTGAAAAAAGTGATGCAGCGTGATCTGACATCCCATGTAGAAACTCAAAGGACTTGGTTGAGCACCCCAAGGAAATTAATATTTCTGCTATGTTATGTGATGTGAACAGTCACAACCCTACACTTTCCATGACCTAGGAAATCTCAGGCACACGGAATAGATGTGTGTAAAGCGGAGAGACTTTCTGTCTTTAGCCGAAAAACAAATCGGCAGTTTTCGAGTTCATTGGAGGAAATTTTTTTTTTTAAATTGTAAGGGAAACTTGGCGTGGAAACCATTTCGGGTTGTTGCCTGTTGCATGAAATATGCAGAAGTTAGGTGGTGGTGATGGCAGCGGGGCCATCAACTTGCAGGCCAGAGCATGCAGTCAATCAATCATTGCGCTCCGCCTGCCTACCCGCCCTGCCTCGCCTTGCCATGCCTTGCCATGCCATACCTTGCTTTGCCATGCCTTGCCATGCCATGCCATGCCATGCATGCCTTGCAGTCCTATTATAGCTTGCTCAGCCTGCCCTGCACTGCCCCGCCACACTCTCATAGAAACGCGATATTGATTGTCTCCATTTCTTCGTCCTTCATCCACAACCTTCACGTCACTACCCGATTCGGTTCAGCAGCAGATTTTTTTTTTCGTTTTTATAGCGACAGTTTAACTTGAAGCTGCCCTGTATCTGCCCTTGAACTTTCAGAGCAGGTTTTTTATTATCAGAGCAGTTTTTTTTTATTTGTTCTTTGTTATTTATTTATTTACCGTTTATTTTGAATACCTTGTTTTGCCCTTTGTCTTTAGCTGTCTGGGCTGCAGAAGCCTAGACAGTGATGATGCATACATGCCTTGACACTTGCTACTTACCTGTTTGTGTGACAGAGTGACTGGATACAAAGCAACTGTCAACTCTGTGTCATGATTTATTTTGTCCTAATAAGAGATAGGTTATTTGTCTCATCATAATTTATTGTGTCCTAATGGGAGATGGGATACTTTTTCTGTAAAGCAACAGAAAAATCTCACACTGTCAAAGCATGAAGAGTGTTTCCCAGCACCGCGCAGGACCAAGTGTGCAACACCTGCGTCAAGTTACGTTGTTGTATGACTACTGTAGGTAAGGTTGACTTGGGTAAAGTTCATGCAGAAAATCCAGATGTTGTTCTGTTTTAGGGTCACTGTTGCCTTCAGAAAGCATCAGATGAAATGAAATTTGACATAAAGCAAGTACAGTGGTAGACAGTCACAACAGTGAGAATAGAATATGAATTATATCGTTAGAACTTCCTGAGGGGAAAGTGTTGTTCACACACTTTCAATAGTTTCATCGTAAAGTGCTGACTTCAGGGTTTGAATTAGGATTTTTTTGGTTCGGTTTGGTTTTCATCCATGTGACCTTAACCTGGTGCAGTGACTTCCAAACCTCAGCAATCATGACTCCTGACTGGTCCACTTCTTTGACTTGAATTAGGTAAAGATACATCCAGAAATAGCTGAGAAAGATATTGCTGACTCTTTGTTGTCACAGTCACAAAGATACATTCACATAAACGTACCTCTGTATGTTGGATGTGAAACAGTGTCTGTTTTGTGTAAATGGGTGATTGAACAAGTAAAGCTGTAGCAGTGAACGTACCGTTGGCAGACCTGCACGGGCTAACGTTCTTAAAAAAACTACAGTTTTTGCTAAACTACGCAGCTACACAAATTTTAATCTAATAGAATTATAAGCAGCACTTCAACCAAGTGACAAAGTCAGATACATCTTTCTTGGTCATAGAAGGTAGGCTGCGTTTAGGAGCAAATGCGCCCACAATGATTTTCCACTCTTTCACTGCTGTAGCTGTAATATGATCTATGTGGGCGGATTGCAGTATTTAACAACAGCATCGAACACAGCTAGCATGTTAGTGACATTTGAATTTGTGCATATAGTATCTCTGGCTGACTTGATTTAACCCTTTGACTCCCACACCCTATTCCCCAACTGTAAAAACTTAACCCTTTGATTCCCTCACCCTATCCAACAGCTTCCTGCAGGAAGGTGGTGGATAGGTTGAGCGAGTCAAATTGTTAATTTCTTGCTGTGCTAGCATGGTTGACAATGCGAGATGCTGGTGGACAGGGTGCGGGAGTCAAAGGGTTAATAGCTAATTTACTAGATAGCAGTAGTGCAATGTAACTACTTGCCAGCACAGTGCTGTAGTTTTCTGTTGTCAAGTTAAAATATTGACACCCAAACTACACATTTTGCTGCAAAACTACTTTTGCCCGCAAGCTAGACATGCAGAGATCAGGGCATAGGCAGGTCTAACTTGATAGATTTATTGAGCTGACTTCATTTTAACTGTCAAGGTGCAGGGTTAGGGGACAGGTCATTGGAGGGTGCTGCTTCTTTGGTACTCCCAGCTTTGAAGCTGGTAATGCTTGGGAGGTGGGGACCTGCTGTTTGCACAAAGGGTCAACTTGGAACCAGAGGGGTGATAAAGTCTCCTCCATTTTTATAATTCTTGTTTCTGCTTCAGTTTGATGGAGTATATAACCTAATCCTAAAATGAGGAGAGAGAGAGTGGTGTAGTTTGTGGAGTGTGTGTGTGTGTTGTGGTGTGTGTGTGTGTGTGTGTGTTGTGTGTGGGTTGGTGTGTTGTGTGTGTGTGTGTGTGTGTGTGTGTGTGTGTGTGTGTGTGGGGTTGTGTGTGTGTGTGTGGTGTGTGTGTGTGTTGTGTGTGTGTGTGTGTGTGTGTGTGTGTGTGTGAAATCCCTGTTTAGCTAGATAGGCTTAACACTTTGAACCCAAATTCCGTTTTCTATACTTGCTCATATCAGTCTGGTTCTGACAGAATAACAACAGCGAACAGGCTAACCAGTGGTTTAAGCATGAAGGACTCCATTTGATAAGTAAAAGAAATGGATAGGGACCCTGGGTGTCTGTTAATTGATTTCTTGCCCAGACAGAATGGAATGAGTCTACGTGGCTATTGTTTCTGGTTCGATGTGGTTTATATTCAGCTAAACAGGGATTTAAGAAAAAAATTGTCATGCCAACTTCATTTTGACATTTGTACTAGCCTTAATAACAGACACACTGAGATAGATATATACACGTACCACCTGTCACTGAGAAACATGCATTCTCCTTAAAAAATGTTTTCTCCTGTTCACACCCACACACACACACACACACACACACACACACACACACACACACACACACACACACACACACACACACACACACACACACACACACACATGCATCACACCACCACCACCACGCGCGCGCGCACACACACCCACACCACACACACACACAACACACACACACACACACACCACACACACACACACATGCTCACCACCACCACCACACATGCACACTCACACACACACACACACACACACACACACACACACACACACACACACACACACACACACACACTTAAACACTCACACATATCAACACATACTTATACTATGATACACATCATACACACACATTACTTTAATATGACCAGGGCAGTTATTTTTGGTAATCTTACAGTAATTTGTGGTATTGAAAATACTGTTCATTTTAGAAACAGTGCGCTGTTTTCAGAACGGGTATATGAAGTAATCAGTAGATCATGTGGCATATTAAGTAATCAATACACCATGTTAAGGTCAGGCTCATCTGCCTATAAAGAGACAGTGTCGTTTGAGGAGGTAATGGGCAGATTCTCATATTTCAAAATAACGTGATCACAGCCACAGTAAACATGCACAGAGATACCTGGCATATGATTGTCAAGTTTATGCAGTCATCAATACTTACATGTTTCTTACAGCAGTGGTGTGTGTGTGTGTGTTGTGTGTGTGTGTGCATGTGTACATGTGTGTGTGTGTTTGTGGGTATGTGTATGTACATGTGTGGTGTGTGTATGTGTTGTTGTGTTACATGTGTGTGTGTGTGTGCGTATGTACATGTGTGTTTGTGTGTGCATGTGTTTTTGTGTATGCATAATGTACGTGTGTGTGTGTGTGTGTGTGTGTGTGTCGTGCGTGTTTGCGCATATTCAGTTTAAATTTTGCACAATAAAATTAAAAGCAAGTATCTTTGGTTCATTGAGACATTACAATCTCTATAAAGTATTTAATGTGGTGATTGGCCAAGTGGATTTAGAGCCATAGACTTAGCACCAACTGGCAGCATAGAAGCTGGGCTGTTTGACACAGATCTTAATGCTTTTGTTATTTCAAGACTTTGCCAGCATTTGAAGTTTTTGTACAAGCACTGGGAGTCTACCACATTAATTCCAGGCAGTTGGCCAAAAACTTGCACCTGTCTCATCTTGTCTTGTCTTGTCCTTGCCTTGCCTTGCCTTGCTGTTTTGCCTTGCCTTGTTTTGCCTTGCCTGGTTATATCAAATACATGTTTTGATTCATGTTTGTGTATTTCTGGTCCCTATTTGCTTGAATGCTGACGGTCACTTTAAGTTTAATTAAGATTAGATTCCTTATGGCTTTAACGCTTTGACTCCCGCACCCTTTCCACTGGTCAGCATCCTGCATTGTCAACCATGCTAGCAAAACAGAATCTCAACCCTTTGACTCTCTAACCTTATTCAACAGCTTTTTGCAGGAAGCTGGTGGATAGGGTGAGGGAGTTAAGAAAAAGTTTTTGCAGGAGTGAAAAGGTTAAAGATTGTTCTGTTTGTATTACACTTTTTTCAGCATTTCATCATCATTTCCCTTTTTTGTCTGGTGTCTGTCTTTTAGCTCTTGCAGACTTGTTCTGTTTGTATTAACATTTTTTCAGCATTTCACTTTTCAGCATTTCCCTTTTTTGTCTGGATTGTCTTGTTCTTTTTAGCTCTGCTGACTGTTCCTTTTTTTCTCCCTATCAGATTTGGGTAGAGCACATATTGAACTGACAGGCTGGCTGGCTCTTTTGATTGGGCCAGGGTTTCAAGATCTCATGTCTTAAGTTCAGTTCCATCCCACTTCATAAAATGTTGGATTGTTTGGTGCCGTCTTAATGCTCCAATCATTGTGGAAGTGTCATTGTTTCATAAGTCCCATTCCCTTCCCCATTTCAGTGCCTTGTCAGCACATAGGGTTTGGGGCAGCATCAGAGAGTTAACTGTTATTGCTGGCAGATTTGGTTGCAGAGCATATAATGATATATGGAACTTGCCAAGTGCAATGAATTCTTCTTGAACGAACTCCAAACTAGAAACACATTTAAATCAACTGAGTGCAGTAAACGCTTCACGAGTGTATTTTCCAGTTCCAAGTGTTGGGTATGTGTGTAGGAAGGCTAGAGATGGCATCTGTACGTGTGTGTTGGTATGTGTGTGCAGGAAGGGTAGAGATGGCGACCATGGCGGAGGGGGAGGAGACGGTTGTGATCGCCAAGTACGACTACACGGCAGAGAATGGGCAGGAGCTGTCCATCAAAAAGTCCGAGCGTCTCATCCTTCTGGACAACAGCAAGGACTGGTGGCGTGTCAAAAACGCTGACAACAAACAGGCAAGTACTAGATGAAAGAGGGTGGAGTGAGTCTCATAATTCAGCTACCTTTTACACAGTAGCTATACACAGATTTGATAGTTATTGTTATTCTTATTCTTATTCTTATTGTTACTTAAAGCCGACTGTGTAGAGTCATATCAGGGCTCTAACCGCTTCAAAACATAAAAAATTCCAACAGGAAAAAAAAAAATTGAGTACACATATCAATGCATTCGTGCACAATCTAAGGACATGTCCCTGACATTGACCATTCCGTTTAATTTATCACACAGGGGATTTAAAAAACACACCTGAATACAAATTTAAGCATACCTAAGGACACCAAAACATATAAAAATGGGCATAAACCACCTAAAATTGCTTCTGCATATCTCACCTCCCTACAGCCAGAAATAGGCTTAATACATGTACCCAATTAACAATCCTGAGAAAAAGTATGTAAGACTTTATCGAACACATACAGGCAGATGGACCAACAAGGCAGAAAGTGACAGGAAGAAATGACAGAAAGCAAAGGAGGAAGAAGAGAGTGACAGAAAAGAGGAAATTTCTAGTGCAGAATTTCCAGAAGGTGGGGATACTATTAATACTGAAAAAGCCCCCGGCATCCCACAGGGCAACAGATTTGATAGAAATCTGTGAAAAACAGACACTGGTGGTGCAAAACAGACACTGGTGGTGCATAAGAACTGACAACAACATACAGACAAGTCATCATAGATAGGGTGTATTTTAATGGTTACCTGCCAGGTTGATGTGTCTATCTTCATTTTTTCCTTTTGTGACACTCCATTGTGGCAGACAACTGTCAGGTTTTGTACATGGAATTGGTGCACATCAGGCCTGGTGACTGCAGGCAGAGTCCTGATGGCAGCTCAGAAAGTTGGCAGATTTGGGATCCCTTTGGGGACATGTCAAACCTAGCTGAAAAGTAAAATAGGCCATGTCTGGAGCATCCTGGATCATCGGATTAGTGGTGAGGCATTGTTGCTCTGCATCACAGCCCGCACTTCCGGATATTTCTTGTCAGTTATCCACACACACACACACACACATCACACACACATGCATGCACACACACACGCACGCACGCGCGCGCGCACACATGCACACACACACGCACACATGCACACACACACACACACACACACACACACACACACACACACACACACACACACACACACACACACACACACACACACACACACACACACACACACACACACACACACACACACACACACACACACACACACACACACACACACACACACACACAACACACACACACACACACACTTACACTTACACTTACACTTCAAGGGATATATTTAATTTTACAGAATTGAGTGTAATTAAGAAAGAATGGAATATGGTGGATATTTGCTGAGCAGGACCACATGGTATATATGTATATTTATGAAAGGTCTGTATTCAGGATGATGATGGTGTACATTGTTTGACAGGGTTACGTGCCATCCAACTACGTGAAAATGGCCAAGCCACAAAAATCTCTCTTCTCCTCCTTGCTGAAGAAAGGGACCAAGAAAAAGAGCGATGCCAAGCAGCAGCAACAACAACAACAACAACAGCAACAACAACAAACCTCCCCTTCCTCCTCATGCCCTTCGCCATCACAGAACGGCAACAACGCACGACGACGCAGCGACCCACCCGATGCCCCCGTCACCACTAACCAGCTCGCCCAGTTTCTGCCTGCCTCCGCCAAGTTCAACTACACCGCCCAGCGGCCGGACGAACTGTCGCTGGTGAAAGGGGAGAGAATCATGGTGATGGAGAAGTCGAGCGACGGATGGTGGAAGGGGCAGAAAGATGACACGACCGCGGGCTGGTTCCCGTCCAACTACGTAGAGGTGGACACGAGCGGAGATCCAGACAACGTCCTCTACAGCACGGCAGCTGGAGCGGACAGCGGCGTGGGCTCCCAACCGGACGTCCCTGAACACGTGCTGGCCCTGTACACCTTTGCTGGCACCAACACAGGAGAGCTGCCCTTCGAGAAGGGTGAGAAACTGGAGATCGTGCGAGCTTCGGATGACGACCCTGACTGGTGGCAGGCGCGGAACAGTCGGGGAGAGTCAGGATTGATCCCCCGAAACTACGTCACGCCCATGGCCAACGACCAGGAGAGCGACCGCACCACCAGCACCTCCTCCTCCACACCCCACTCCCAGTCCATCTCCTCCATCTCCAACACCTCCCTGCCTGGTGTGGTGGGCCGGCGTCAGTTTCACGTGTCGGGCCCCCTGGCCGAGAGAGACTGGTATTATGGGAAAATCACTCGGCAGCAGTGTGAGGAAATTCTGACGCGTCACGCCGATAACGGGGATTTCCTCATCCGTGACAGCGAGTCAACAGTAAGTACTGATGGTAGTGTGAAAGGGATGGTGGCGATGAGGGTTGCATTGGTACAGCAATGATTTGTGCTTCAGTCAATTGTTGAGCTATGGGTGAAATAGTTATAGGGATTATAACCCCTATCTTTCAGTTTGGATGTTTCGGTTCAGGGCTGTTTTGTACTGTGTGATGGGTACAGCTGGAGATTGTTTTGTACTGTGTGGTGGGTACAGCTGGAGATTGGAGTTGTGGTAACATGGTCTGGTGGGTACAGCTGGAGATTGTTTTGTACTGTGTGGTGGGTAAGCTGGAGATTGGTTTTACTTGTGTTTTGTACTGTGTGGTGGTACAGCTGGAGATTGGTTTGTACTGTGTGGTGGGTACAGCTGGAGATTGGTTTTCATCTCCGTGGTCAACATATGTGTAGACCTGCTAGTGCCTGACATCGCTTTGGGTGTATGCATGCAGAACATTAGATACACACTTGTCAAGGTCACTTTGACCATGAAGAGGCTTCATTTGAAATAAAAGTTGAAATGAAACTTGACGTGTGTTGAGGGCTTGTAGACTGTGACAACAGTGAAATGAAAGCAGATTTTAAATTTAGTCAAAAGTATCGGAGAAAGGGCTGTTCACATGTCTTCCTTGAAAAGGGCTTATTTTAGGCACTTTTTGTCATCGGTATGACCTTGACATTTGTGACTTACCTTCCAAATCTTTTTTCTCTTTTTTTTTCATAGAGACTGACATGCACGCAGACACAGTCAGACACACATATACACACACACACGGACACACACGCACGACACACACACCACACACACACACACACACACACACACACACACACACACACACACACACACACACACACACACACACATATATACACACAACACACACACACACACACACACACACACACACATATATAACACACAACACACACACAACACACACACACACACACAACACACACACACACACACACACACACACACACACACGCACGCACGCATGCACGCACGCACACACCACGCACCACGCACGCACACACACACACACACACACACACACACACACATGCACACACACACAGTTCTCTACAGTCGATGTGAAAAAAAGAAAGGTTAAGAAAGATCAGAGTCTGTGTGAAGTTGAATGCCTGAGCCTTCAATAGTCATGTTTATTAAAATACGAATGCATGTGTGCAGGTTGGTCACTACACAGTGGTGTTAAAAGCGGTGAACCGAAACAAACATTTCCGGGTGAAGGTGACGGACGATGTGTACGAGATAGGCCAGCAGAAGTTCAGCAATCTGGACGAGCTGGTGGACCACTACAAGAAACATCCCATCTTCAAACAGGAGACGGAGAAACTGTACTTGATAAAACCCTTCACCTTCCCCTCCCCCTCGTCCTCCGACAACTTTTGACGTCAGTGTCAGGCAGCAGCAGTCAGTCAGTCAAGTCATCGCAGCGTTCCGCTTCATCCCCCATTTCTTCGAGTCGTCGTCTTCTTCTTCGCTACTCATCCTTTATTCCCTGTGTCCTAGTGCATCTCTTTCTTTTTCCTTCTTTCCCATTTTAGACTTGAAGAAAAAGATGGAGAATGGTTTAGTAGTATCACTGAAGGCATACGTTCAGATCAGCTGGGAGCACGGTGGTGTGTATGTTGGGTTTTTTTTTTCATGAAATTATAAACAGAATGTTGGGATTTTTCAGCTCTTGTGGGTGGATCTGAACTTGTTTCAAAATTTATTTGTTTACTTCTTTTATGTTATGTATTTGTTTATTTATGTTTGTTTATTTCTTCGTCGGAGGTTCAGTCTTGAACTGGTGCCAGGAGCATAAGTTTTAATGAACGCGATCTTTTGATCTTGTCACAGTCGTCAGGGAAGTTCGTTATTGTTTTAGTGACTAAAATTTATCAAAACAGAAAAAATTGGAGTAGAGGAAAAACAGGAGGTAGATTTCTTGTGTTGTGGCTTGCTTACGGACCGGTTGCAGTGCAAAAGATTTTTTTTAAATTATCTGTCTATAATCATTTAACAGTATGTGTCTCATCTTGTGCTATTTTTAAATAATGAAAGAAATTTGTCTCTCCTGTGAGGCTGAAAAAGGCAGAATGTTAGGGTTAGCTTGACATCCTTTGGTTCTGTCGTCCACCCTTATACATACCTGTTTCTGTCATCCACCCTCATACATACCGATCTATGTGTATAAGCTTGTTTGTGATGTCGTTCACTAGATTGACGGAGGAGGTGGATTGTCTCTGATCTACACACAAAACAATCTAGTGACACTGTGTGGACAATCCTGGATAGTGGTGTGGAACAATGTGTGATGATTTCAGAGTGAAGGAGAGAATGAGTGTTCGTACATGTGAACAAGAAAGTGTCCCATGCTTGTGTGTATTTGGGAAGATTTCAGAGAGAGGGTGAGAATATGTACATGTGAGAGAGAGTGTATTTGCCAAGATTTCAGAGACGAGAGAAGATTTCAGAGACGAGAGAATATGTTTGCATGCATGTAAGTGAGAGAGTGTCGTACACTTGTGCATATACATATGTATTTTGAGTATGAGAGAGCATGTGTGTTATATGTGCTTATGTTTTGGCATCTGTGGTATCAGTGCATATGGAATTTATTCCAAGGACAGAGATGCCGTGTTGTGAAGCTGAACTATTTGGGTTGTGAGTGATAGTAAATATGAAGATTAAGAGAGAAACTGTGTGTATGTGTTTTTATGTATGAATGAAAGAATGAGAGAGTGTGTGTGTTTGAAAGAAAGAGAGTGTGTGTGTGTATGCATGTGTGTACGTATGTGTGCCTGTCTGTGTTCGAATGTACGGACACTGACTCTGTGTTTGATTGAAATAGAAACTAAACAGAACTGAATACAGTTAGGAGAATGTGCATATATTGTGCGTATTGAAAGTTAGTTGATGCTTGTGTATGTGTGTGTGCATGCATTGTGTGTGTGTGTGTATGCATGTGTGTGCATGCATGTTTGTGCGTGCTGGGTGTCGATGTACATTGGTGTTTATACAGGAGCTTAATGTCGATGACCATTACTTCAAGGGGTTGTGCCAAGAGACTGACCGTGACATTTGTTCCTCAGTTTTAAATGATTAATTTGAGTATTCATGACTTTTGGTTGTCACTGTGAACAAGGTCTAGATAGTCATCCCACGCTTTTTGACATGTATATGTATGAGTAGGAGTCTCTGTGTGTGTGTGTGTGTGTGACTGGTGTGTGTGTGTGTGTGTGCGTGTGGTGTGGTGTGTGTGATTTAAGAACAAACTGTAGTGCATAGTGTTCACCATAGGCTCGTCATTAGCTCACCCTACAGCTAATCTTGTAACTGTTTGTGATTGTTTTGTTTAGACAGTGCTTTGTGGGGGTGTTTGAGTTTTTGGGTCAGTGAAATTTATAACATTAGCCAATGTTATGTTTATTTGAACTTAAGGGAACCTAAACTTTTGTGAAAATCCTAAAACCCTCCTAAAACATCTGCCTTTGTTATTTTCTGTCATTTTATTTTATAGATTTATTTATATATATATTTCTGTGCTTTGTACTTTGAAGGAAACCCAAATTTTTCAGTATCCGAAACCCTCCCGAAACATGTTTTTATTATTATTATTATTAATTATTATTAATATCATTATTATTATTATTATTATCATTATTATTATGATATATTTGTGTATATGCTTTGTTGTCTTTTTCATTATTAGATTTCATAATCTTGTCAAATAGACAGATTTTATGTGATGCAGTTATGTTAACGGGTGTTTGTATGTTATGCTATTCTGCAGCGCTGTCATTATATTTAAATGATGTGAATACATTGCCGAGCTGTGTGATTATTAACCCCTTGACATCCCTTGCTGTATAATAACCAGTTCCTGCAGAAATCTGGTGGATAGGACGATTAACAAATCAATGCAAATTATACTGTTTCTGGGCTGGAAATCAGAAGATGGAACTTGGGAAAGCGTGGACTGTTTTGAAGTTTATTTATTCGTGTATTTTTTACCTATTTCTTATCGTTCTTAGTTTTGATGACAAAGTATTTACACTACAGTGTGATACAAGAGAATTTAACCCTTTGACACCTGCACCCTATCCATGAACTGCAAAAACTTAACCCTTTGATTCCCTCACCCTTTCCACCAGCTTCCTGCAGGAAGCTGGTGGAAAGGGTGAGGGAATCAAAGGGTTAAGTTTTTGCTTTGCTTGCATGGTTGGCAATACATGATGCTGGTGAAAAGGGTGCAGGAGTCAAAGGGTTAACAGAACTTGATGAACAACATTACAGCCTGTAGTTTTCTCTAGCTTCTGATGAACAAAGCGTGGTAGGAATGTGCTCTCTCCCTCTCTCTCAGCTCTCTGTCTTTTTTCTATCTCTCACAGAACAAAAAGGGTTGAGGACCAGTTTTCATGACACAACTCATTCTGTCATAATAATAAAATGTCACATTTGAAAAATCTCCCGTCTGTGCTTCTGAACAGAGCAAAGTGAAAGTGCCATTCTCTTATTTTGTCATAAGTTTAGATATGACGCTTTTTCGGAAGTGCAGAGGTATGACTCATTTTCAAAAGTACAAATATACAACTATATCCCCCAGGTAAAGTGTAGGAATCAGAAAGAGAAACATGTATTTGGTACGTTGAGCTTTCGACCTTGTGACAACTTCAAATGTACTGTCTTGTTGTGAGTTTCATTATCTTTTGTTGTTTTTGTTTTTTTTAAATTTGTGTAAGTTTGGCATTTAGGTTTTACGTTTGTCTTATTGTTTGTTCAGCTTCGTCAAGTTTTGATAATACGTCTGGATACATGCATGCACATACACATACTGACATACACATTTATCAGAAGAGATTTACTACAGAATTTAGCCGGTATGCTGATTTTTTTGTTTTTTAATTTAATTTGGGAATTGGAGGGGTAATCTATTCACACAGAGTAGAGTCATGCTGCACATCATCCCAGTTGAAAAATTAATGTAGAATACAGTTTAGTGGAAGTAAGGTAGAGAGAGAGTCTCCTTTTTTTTTCTTTTTTTTTGAGTGCTTAAATCTTTTTAAAAATTCTTTTATGCATGTTGTTTTGCCCACAATATGCAGGCAGTATGTTGCTACACAGTCTGCAGACTTTGTTGGGTGTGCACGCCTCCAGGTGATGAATGTGTCTTTTTTTTTTTTCCAGTTCTTGTCAGCTTCCATGGAGCTTGGTGGTCAGATTAGTAGTTGTCGGCCATGTCTCCTGTTGATAGAAGCGACATCGCTGCAGTGTGTTCAGCTGTCTAGTCCTCTTAATCGCAGGAGCGGGTTGGCGTAGGCGTCCAAGTTTGAACTGTAATTTGTGACATATGTACCGATCAAAGCATCTTTTTCGTAAAAGGTGTTTGTTCAGCAGTAACAGTGGGTTTTTTTTTTCCGTGCCCTAGCATTCAGTTTTGATAAGAATTTATTTTGGATTTTAAAAAGCTCTGGGACCAGAGGACATCGTATAAGATTTATTAGTTATGATCTGTAATGTGTTGCACAGCATAATTTATGGCTGTTTATAGCCATATTTTAACTACTTATGTGGGAAGTAAGTGTTGCGTTGGACATAACATGTAAGTGTTGCGTTGGACATAACATGTGTGTGTTGTGTGTGACATAACATGTAAGTGTTGTGTGTGACATAACAAGTAAGTGTTGTGTTGGACATAACATGTAAGTGTTGTGTTGGACATAACATGTAAGTGTTGTGTGTGACATAACAAGTAAGTGTTGCGTTGGACATAACATGTAAGTGTTGTGTGGACATAACATGTAAGTGTTGGTTGGACATAACAAGTAAGTGTTGCGTGTGACATAACATGTAAGTGTTGTGTGTGACATAACATGTAAGTGTTGTGTTGACATAACATGTAAGTGTTGTGTTGTGACATAACATGTAAGTGTTGTGTGTGGACATAACATGTAAGTGTTGGTGTGACATAACATGTAAGTGTTACGTGTTGACATAACATGTAAGTGTTGTGTTGACATAACATGTAAGTGTTGCGTTTGACATAACATGTAAGTGTTGCGTTGTGACATAACATGTAAGTGTGTGGTGACATAACATGTAAGTGTTGTGTGTGACATAACATGTAAGTGTTGTGTTGACATAACATGTAAGTGTTCGTTGACATAACATGTAAGTGTTGTTGGACATAACATGTAAGTGTTGTGTGTGACATAACATGTAAGTGTTGTGTTGGACATAACATGTTAGTGTTGTGAATGAAGTAGACATCTTTTCAAGATCATGGCCAGTCAAAATGTGTGACCCAGCATGGGAGCACTAGATTAAAGTGCAAAATTTTCATTTCTGAATTTTTAACAAGTAAACTTTAGAAGTTAACATGCAAAATACCAAACGAATTTACATATTATAGTTTTCTTTTTAGATGTGTTTGAACTTTGTGTGTTTTTGACAAGGGAAGTAATACGCTTATAAAATTTTGGGAAAAAACGAACAAAGAATTGCTTTTTGGGGTGCTTTCAGTAATAGGATATGATGAATCATTGGGAAATTGAAGATTAGATGTGAAAGACTTGTAAAGATTGGAAGTACAGTTGACCCAATTTTGACCCTCTCCAGCTATTTTTAGCCATAGGTATGACTGGTCGGCTGTGTCTTTAGTCTGGTTTTTCCCATGCTGGACCACACGTTTCAGTTAGAGACACATGAAAATGGAAGATTGTGATAATGGCTAGACTATCCTGTTTGAATATGTTATGATGAATATGATAGAACAACTTAGTAGAACAGTTTTACTGTTTCATCTAAACGGGCAATCGCAATATATAAAGAAAAGTGTTTCAGCTTCAGGGACTTGGAGATTGTGAGACACGTATATTACATGGATGTATATTGATGGCAGTCATGTTTATGTGACTGTACATCATTTGGCACTGACGTTGACTCACAAAGTGTTTTTCATTTTGGGTTTTTTGTTTGTTTGTTTGTTTGTTTTCTCTACTGCAAATGCTGAATTTGGACATGGAGACCTGCATTTAAACAGAAGAGCACAGACATTCTTAGACACGTTCATATGTGTTGTTTAATTTTCACAGAATGCATTGGTTGTGTAGATAATACATAATGTTTTAATTGAATAGTAATATTATTTGTACAGTTGCATGTGCAGAGAATTGGGTTTTCTCCCCCTTTCGTTTTACAGGCAACTTCATCCTGCGTAACTTACGTATGAATGAAACGTGTTGGCACTAATTTCTCACATGTCTGTATTGAGATGGACACAAATGTTGAAAAGTGATGTATTTTCCAGATTTAGATACCAAGCTAGCATCAAATAGAGATGCATGCATTTGAAGTGAAAACAAGGCAAAACTGAAACTTACTGTTGCTTTTGATTTTGTGGTTGTGGACCAGTTTTGGTCAGATATATCCTGGGGGGAAAAAAACAAACTCAAACACCATTGGAGGCTGGTTTATGGTGGATAGGGCGAGGGGAGTGAAAGGGTGAAGATTTTGCGGCTTGTGAATATGATGTGGGAGTGAAAGGGTTAGTGTTAGGTTTTTGCAGCTGGGGAAGTGGGTGAAAGCGTGAAAGGGTTAATTTTTTTTTCCCGCAGATGGAGTGGGTTAGGTAGGAGTCAAATAGTTAATTGCGTTAGGGAATTAACTTGAAATGTAAGCCAAGACATTATGAAAGAGATACAGTTGCCACACTTGACTCCCTTCTGTCATGATCAGAATCAGGCAGCCAGACTTAACTCCCTTGTGTCATGATCAGAATCAGGTTTAGTACTTCCAAGGTGCAGAGAACTACCACCTGTGGACACTCTTCATGACTATGGTAGCCAGTGGAAGGTGGGCAACTTATGAAATCAGGTTATAATGTACATTTCTGATGTTGCACTTAGTCATTTCTGTCTCTCTCTCTCTCTCTCTCTCTCTCTCTCTCTCTCTCTCTCTCTCTCTCTCTCTCTCTGACTCTGTCTCTGTCTCTCTCTGACTCTCTGTCTCTCTCTCTCTCTCTCTCTCTGATCTCTCTCTCCTGTCTCTGTCTCTCTCTCTCGTTTTCTGTCTCTGTCTCTCTCTGACTCTCTCTGCTCTGTCTCTCTCTCTCTCTCTCTCTCTCTCTC
Organism: Monoplex corrugatus; assembly: GCA_030674185.1. Classification (NCBI taxonomy): domain Eukaryota; kingdom Metazoa; phylum Mollusca; class Gastropoda; order Littorinimorpha; family Ranellidae; genus Monoplex; species Monoplex corrugatus. Next base: position 70,655,129 of record JAPXFY010000021.1, on the reverse strand, counting down.
TCTCTCTCTCTCTCTCTCTCTTCTTCTCTCTCTTTTCAAACTTACAAAGCAAGAATTGTAGACTGTATCACTTTCTCATGTTCACTTTTGTTGTGTGAATACTCCAGTTTAAATCTTTTCTCTGCTGTAGCTGCCAGCCAACAACATTTCAGTGCTGTAGCCTTGCCCTGCCATAGTATGGCCACCTGTACACAGAGCACTGTAGCTGCCAGCCAGCATGCACATACACACACACACAAACACACACACACACACACACCAGTCGCACACACGCACACACACACACACACAGTCACACACACACACACACAGTCGCACACACACCACACACATACACACACAGTCGCACACACACACACACAGTCGCGCACACACACAGTCGCACACACACACACAACACAGTCGCACACACACACACACACACAGTCGCACACACACACACCACACACACACACACACACACACACACACACACACACACACACACACACACACACACACACACACACACACAGTCACTAACACAGTCACAAACACACAGGTGAGAGCAGTTTGAAATCAGTCACCCAAAAATTTTTTCAGTCACCTGTGTGGATGGCTGATTTCTGGTGATGTATTCAAATGATTAAGTCAGTTCCGTGAACATCATTTGCTTAGGCAGTAGTTAAAGGGTTAAGTAGGGAGGAAGGAGAATGAAGGGACTTGTTCAGGTAGGGGGGGGGGGGGACTGCTGCTAAAGTTGCCATTGTATTTGTAATGACTGCTATGTCACGTGACATCAGCATTGAACATTACGATAACGTGTGATACGGCTTTGATCTGTTGTGCGACTTGTTTTTGACAACCCCTGTTTCTTTGGATAGCATGTTGCCAACTGATGATGGTGATTATGATCCACAGTGTTACGGACACTTTAATTAAGTTATATATATATGCATTTGTTGTGCAGTGTTCAACGCATCATGTGTGTGGCATAACGCATAGTCTGTAGCCTGATGAAGGTGATTGTGATTAGTCCACTCTGTGCATACATGTGTGTGTCATCCACGCAGTGCTTCAACGCTTTTCGTCCTTCCTGACATACTCAGCGTTATTGTACATGTCAGATTGCTCTGCGTATTTTGCTTATATCTGCCATGTGTGCAGTTCCTTCGCTGAACATGAAGTATTTGGCTTACGTGTGGCCTGTCAGCTCCGTCTGTTAGAGCTGTGTGTTGTGTCATAGGTTCCATCCTCCGGCAGGCCACAGATTTCTATTTCTTTGTCTTTTTCTCTGTGAGTTGTTGCCCCTGATGCCTTGAATTTAGTCCCTGCGATCTAACAACTGGCATGTTTGCTGTTTGCTGCCCAACTTAGTGCTCCGGTCATTCTGGTGGTGTTAGCTTCGTGTTTCACAGATTGCATTGTCTACAATCACTGTCACTGCTTCAAGACCTGGCCTGGCCAGTGCATAAGTTTTACGCTCAGGCTCAAGGAGTCTGTCACATGATACTGGCAAATTTGGATACAGCACACATGGAATATCGTCTGAGTTTGAGTCCCTCTTGGAAAAAATGCTACCTGCATACATTAGGCGTAATTTTACTTCACTTGGCACATCTGTTGTTACAGCAATTGAGGCAACTTTGCAGTATGGGAATGTTGATTTACGTAGTATATATTGTTATTCTGTAGTCATATGAAGCCAAAAACCAAAAGTTAGCTGTGATCATGTTGACACATGACGGCAGTTTGTAATGGGTTGGGATAAGGGATTCACAAAGGCAGATGTTTGTGTAGAACACATTGTCAGCATTTTTTTTGTAGAACACATTGTCAGCATTTTTTTTTTTAGAACATTTTGTTAGCTTTTTTTCTTGTAGAACACTGTCAGCATTTTTTTTTTTTAAGAACATTTTGTAGCTTTTTTTTCTTGTAGAACACATGTCAGCATTTTTTTTCTTGTAGAACACACTGTCAGCATTTTTTTTTTGTAGAACACACTGTCAGCATTTTTTTTTTGTAGAACACATGTCAGCATTTTTTTTCTTGTAGAACACACTGTCAGCATTTTTTTTTCTTGTAGAACACACTGTCAGCATTTTTTTTTTTGTAGAACACACTGTCAGCATTTTTTTTCTTGTAGAACACACTGTCAGCATTTTTTTTCTTGTAGAACACTGTCAGCATTTTTTTTTCTTGTAGAACACACTGTCAGCATTTTTTTTCTTGTAGAACACTGTCAGCATTTTTTTCTTGTAGAACACAGTCAGCATTTTTTTTTTCTTGTAGAACACTGTCAGCATTTTTTTCTTGTAGAACACACTGTCAGCATTTTTTTTTCTTGTAGAACACACTGTCAGCATTTTTTTCTTGTAGAACACACTGTCAGCATTTTTTTTTCTTGTAGAAACACTGTCAGCTTTTTTTTCTTGTAGAACACTGTCAGCATTTTTTTTTCTTGTAGAACACACTGTCAGCATTTTTTTTTCTTGTAGAACACACTGTCAGCATTTTTTTCTTGTAGAACACATTGTCAGCATTTTTTTTTGTTTTTTGTAGAACACATTGTCAGCATTTTTTCTGCCCTCCTCCTGCCCTGTCCCCATTCATGGACTGCAGTTCTCATGTGCACTTGAACATACAGGTGGATAGTTATGTGTCTGACTGTTGTTGTTTTTTTACCTCACCACTTATGCAGCCATTATTCTCTGTTTTTGAGGACATGCATGCAGGATGCTTCATGTTTTATAAGCCACTGAATACTGACAATGACTTACAGGATTTTTAAACATTTGTATTTGATGTATAGCATGTATATACACATGGAGAGGTGCAGGCACTAAGCAGGTCTGCACGTATGTTGACCAGTTCCTAGCCACTAGAATATCGCGTGCTTCATTATCTGCATGAAGGATGGGAACACCTTGCTTCTTTGTTGTCACTTTGCTTGTAAGGAGATGTTGTTACAAACCTAGGCTGCTGTTTTTCAGTCTGAGATACACTGTCAGGCTTGCATCTGTGGCTGGTCGTGTTTGGTGGCTGAAAGATGTAACATGGGGGGCAAATCGTGCATAGGTTTCTGTGTGGCAGGGTATTTTGCTTGATAAGCTGTTACTTGTGTTAGTGTTGGCTGTGTCCGTGTAGAAAAGAAAAACTGTATTGTACAAGTTGGAAGATAGAAGCTGCAAGTCAGACACACAACAACAACAACATGACAACATGTATGACTCCACATGCTTTAGGTCAGACAGTTTTTATTTGAAGACAGCATTAATTGTCTCTCCTCCCCCCCCTCCCCCCCTTTTGTATATTGTGTGTGTGTGTGTGTGCGCGCGCACGTGCGCACTCCATTCTTCCGCTTGTTTCTAAAGTATCTCCCTTCATCTCTTGAGTCGTGGTTATGTTTGAAGTAGATGTTACATGTTGACAATGATGATCCATTTGTGAAATCATGAAGGTTGTTTCTTAACTCTGCTGTTTATATATTAAGTAGCCTATTCCCATCTGCTGCACATGTTTTTGTTCTTCCTTGCAGAAAACTTTGTGAGGAATATGTTAGACTACACTCTCAGCTTGGACACAACTGGTCAAATGCAACAAAAAGGACTCTAAAAAAAAAGAGAAAACATTGCATGTAGTATCAAATTTATATTTCTGAATAATTATTCTGAACGTTGCATGTACTATCAAATTTATATTCCTGATGAATATTATTCTGCTATTGCACTGCATCAGTGTCAGCAGGCCGTCATATTTATGCAGCGTGGAAGTCACGACCACACTTTGTGTGAAAGGAGAAAAACGAAGGTTACAAAGTGAAGGACAGCACAAGAAATGTAGTGTCCAGTGTTGGTCTTGCTTACACAATCTACTATTCCTGTCTTCATGGATTGTCAGTAGAAATCTCCCAACGTGTGGCGACCATGTGACAGATTTCTTGTAGGTAAAATCACAAATAAAATGTTATATCAGTACAATCAGTGTCACCTGAAAATATGTATGACACGTTACGTAGTTGTCAGACCCCTTCATTGTGATCATATTGTCACAGTTACGTTTCTGCAGTCTTTGTCAGATCTGTAGCTTGTCAGTGGAAATTGCTCAGCTTGTGGCCATCAGATGCACTGTGATGGGTTTCTAGGTAATATCATCAACAAAGTGATATAACAGTACTGTCAGTGTCACCTAAAGCATGTCTGATTTCAGTTCTTGGGCTGTTTCAGTATTATAATGAATCTTTGTCTTTTCTTTAATAGTTTCTGTTCTCCGACTCAGCGTACATCACACATAATCAGACTTTTTAGTGAAGCACAAAGAACTCAAGTGGTTAAGTGAACTCACCACACTCCACAGTGTATTCTTGTCAGATTGTGAGATTTTATGTTTCTGCGGGTTTTGCGTTGCCATGTCTGTAGCTTGTTGGAGAAAAAAAAATCTCCGGGCTTTTGGCGGCCATGTGCATTGTGACAGATGTGTGTGTAGCTTGATAACTGGAATGCTGTATCAGTACTATCACCTTCATGTGTCACACGTGTGTCACAGTCGTCACACTGCCTACACATACTCTTATGTCACAGTGATCGTATTTCTGCAGTCCTTATCTGTGGATCATCAGCAGAAATGTGGGACTGATTGTGGGGGCGTTGCGCATTGTGACGGATCTCTACGTAGCTTCATCCGGTTCCCATCCATCCACCACCCACTGACTGCCTTAGTGTGGACAGAGATTATCGGCGAAGGGAAAAATACCTGTCTCCTTCGAGGCCTTCTTCATCTTCCTTGTTTGGCAGGATTGGTTTCCTGTGGACCGTAATGGGTAGGGGGGATAAGGTGGAGCAGTTTCTGTGGATGCTTGATCAGTCTTAAGTTTATAGTTTGTTGTGGGTGAAAAAAAAAAATCACCAAAGGTTGCTTTTTAGTAGTAGTTGATTTCTGATATTGTTATCCCTGTTGGGGGGTGTGGATTTTTTAACAAACTTGTTTTGTGTGTGAAATCTCTCTCGCTTTTGAGTGCCATGAGACAATTTGATCGGGATGCACGTGAGGAGTGTCTGGTTTCTTCATTGAGAGCTCTTCATGTTGTATAACTCCCCAAACATCCTGTAGGATTGTCTTTCCTTGCCCCTTACATTGCATTTTATCAACATGGGTGTCTTTATTTGAAGCTGCACTGTGTTCTACATTCTCCTACATGTATATATCCAGAATAATGACTATTTTATAATGATTAATGGAAGCGGCAGAATAATGACCATTTTATAATGACTGATTGTGATATATGTTACATGATGTTCCTGTGCCCAATAGTGGAGTAGTGGTATGCAATATGCTGAGTGGGAATCTCTCCTGGAGTCTGGAGTCTGGAGTCTCATTTTTCAGTTCTGCGCATTATTGTCTTGTTTCAGCCTGGTTCACTCACTCCAACCCCTGTGGAGATGCCGGGTTTTTTTTCAATATGAATAGTATCCCTACCTTCTGGAGATTCTGTGCTAGAAATTTCCTCTTTTCTGTCACTTTGTGTCTGCCTTGTTCCTATGCTTTCTGTCATATCTTCCTATCATTTTCTGCCGTGCTGGTCCATTCACCTGTGTGTTTTCCATAAAGTCTTATGTACTTTCTTTTAGAATTGATGATTGGGTACATGTATGAAGTGCATTTTTGGCTCTAGGGAAATGAGATATGTGAAATCAATTGTAGGTAATTTAGGCCTGTTTTTATATATGTTTTAGTGTCATTAGTTATGTTTAGATTTGTATTCAGGTATGTTTTTTAAATCCCCTATGCGATAAATTGGACAGAGTGGTCAACGCCAGGGGCGTATGTGTGCAAATGCATCGATATGTGTACTTAATTTTTTATTCTTCTTTTTTTCCTGTTGAAGTATTGTGTATGTTTTGAAATGGTTGTAGCCCTGATATGGCTGCACAGAGTCAGCTGGGCTTTAACCCTTCGACTCCTACACCCCATCCGCCAACTGCAAAAACTTAACCTTTTGACTTCCTAACCCTATCCACCAGCTTCCTGCAGGAAGCTGGTGGACAGGGTGAGAGTCAAAGGGTTAAGTTATTGCTTTGCTAGCATGGTTGCCAATGCAGGATGCTGGTAGACAGGGTGCGGGAGTTAAAGGGTTAAACAACAATAAGTCACTCCAGTCTGAGTGTTTCCCTGATGAAGACTTGAGTGATGTCTGTCTGTGCCACTGGTGTTCTGATCTGCACACAAGACATTTCTTATATGTTCAGCTACCAGTATCTAGAAATGAAGAGACTGTTCATAAATACAAGCACAATATTAGTACCAAGAATGTCTAACTTGTTAGGATTATTATCAGTGAGAGAAAAACAGATTTGTGCACATCTTTTCAAGTAGTTGACTATGAAATTAACTTATGCTGCTCTTCAGAAAGTTTCCTCACCTCTGTGAATGAATGGTTTTTGTTTGTTTTTTGTTTTTTTTTCATATTTGGGAAGGCATGAATGTTTGGTATTTTGAGTACACTATATTGTTGTGTAATATCCCATAAATATGGTAATGTCAGCCCGTCGTATAATTATATGGCTTCAGTTCTGAGAGACATGGGACAGGGGGAAGGAATATGCACATGGTTGTGAACACACAAATTGCTGCCGTGATTTTAGGAGTATACGTAATACACAGATGGACAAAGAATCTCACGCACACACACGCACGCACGCACGCGCGCACACACCAAACAAACAGACCACTGAGATTATCCACGACAGGAAGCAATGACCATGGGGGCTAGTTGGGTGAGGGTGTGGTATTTCTGTGACAATATCAGATGGTTGGTGATGATGAACGCACCAGTAATAATTAGTGATATATATATTTATATGTACACAGCTTGTGGTAAAAGTTGTGAAAATGAACGTATGGAAATGCATTGTACATGGCTGGTATGATGATGAGAGATGGCTGCTGTTGTTTTGATTACTGACGTGTGTGTCATCACCATGGATGTCTGCTGTGCAGCGAACAATGTCAGTAAGGAATACAGTTCATTTCTGCATTCTGCCATTCAAAGCAAGACAGACATTTTTCTTGCTGAATGTGTAGATATAGTTCATCCAGCATTGTTAGCTTTTGGTTTCTTCTGCAGACCTCTGGCTGGAATAAAAGTCCTTTTTTTTTTTTTTTTTTTTGTCTTCGGGTTTGGTTGTCACATCTGGTGATAGTGCTTATGTACAACATCAGTTGATTTTGTTAAAATAATTCATTTTTCAACAGAAATTTTGGATACAATCTACCCAGATTTTGCCTAGTGGTACTGACATCGCTTGATGTGAAACATGGTCCCAATCCCCCAGGAAGTAAGAGTAAGATCCACTACTACTGAAGAAGGTCTGAAGAAGAGACGCAAAGTTTTGCAGCTGTAGATGTCATGTATTTACATCAGGTTGGACAAGTAAAAGGTGATCTGTATTTTGTGAAGCCAGCACTGGTGTCAGATGTGTCTTTGTAGATATACAGGTTGTGTAGGAGGAACTGTTGGTGAACTTTAACTTTTAACACAAGTAGTAAGCACTCAAGAATCGGCCTGCACAGCCACAGCAGAAAGTGTACGTCATGACCACAACGCCTCCTGGTGCAGACTATCATCTCCTGAGATGTAAAGAGGCCGACGTATACATCCTGTCATTGGGGCCGCTGTTGGCTGTATGGTTGTGCGCAAGAATCTCAAGTTGTGGGGTTTTATTTAATGCTGTAAATCTTGGTGACAGAGATTGTATGTATGGGTGAATAGATCAAAGGGACAATAACGGTGAAGCTGTTTTTCATTAAGAGAAAATAGTCCAGCTTGGGAAAGGTAGGCTCACTTTATATTTTGCTGTTTTAAAACAGTCTGTTCAGTGTGTATGTATGCTGTCCCTCATATACTTAACTTAACCCTTTAACTCCTGCATACTGTCCAACCAGCATTCTGTATTGCCAACCATGCTAGCGAAGCAAAAACTTTACCATTTGACTCCCTCGCCCTATCCACCAGCTTCCTGCAGGAAGCTGGTGGATAGGGCGAGGGAGTCAAATGGTAAAGCTTTTGCAGTTGGTGGATAGGGTGCAGGAGTCAAAGGGTTAATTCCCAAACATGCAAAAATAATATTTGAAGATTTGGAAGTTATACATCATTTTCAGTGTGTATGTATGCTCACACTCACGCTCACTTTATGTGAATACCCTAACAATTCCTTAACATGCAAAAATGACATTTGAAGATTTGAAATTATACTACGCATGTTACATGTAGAAGACTGCTTGACAAGGTGGTGAAAAAATGTACAGTGTCTGCCCCTCACTGGACCTAAGTTGGAATAGAAAGCAAGTTTGTCTCACAGCTAACCGCCTCCTTCACTTGTCTTCTCCTCTCTCCCTTCATGATAACAATTTAATGATGATGTTACTTCCCTTTTCAGCCTGATGTGTGGTGAGTGTAAAGCCACAGCTCCATTATGCATACTCTTATTTGTGTTTTTCAAAATCAGATTAACTAAGAATTAAAGTGTTGGTGTGGAGCAGTAGAAAAAAGTGGACTTTATAGATACGGAACAGTTGTAAAAACAGTGTTTTTCCATTCAGCACAAGATGTTGGATGCCGAATGTGTGAGTCTGAGAGAACTGTCTGTGTTGTTTGTTCATTAACCCTTTGACTCCTGCACCCTGTCCACCATCTCAAAAAACTTAACCCTTTGAACCCCTAACCCTATCCACCAGCTTCCTGCAGGAAGCTGGTGGATAGGGTTAGGGGTTCAAAGGGTTAAGTTTTTCGTTTGCTAGCATGGTTGGCAATGAAGGATGCTTGTGGACAGGCTGCGGGAGTCAAAGGGTTAAGCAGAAGTGTCGGGAACAATTCAACGCGAGCATACTTTTTGTACTGTCATCATAAAATGAACTATCTCACTCGTGTGATTGTGACTGTGTAGAGATGGTTGTTGATACGGTGGCTGCAGAAACAAGTGTTGTTTGTAAAGAGAAGGGGGGACAAGGGACATTGAGGGATATTTTGAGACCCCCAGAAAACTGATAATGTACAGACGATAATTGAAATGATGGTGCTTTGACCAGATGTCTATTGCAGGGTGTGGTGTGTGTGCGTGTGTGCGTGATGTGTGTGCGCACGTGTTCAAACTTGCATACATGTGCGAGTGTGTGCTATCTTGTCTGTTGTTTTTTCTTCTTCAAATGACTATGAAAGCTGGTCTTTTTTATGATGTATTGTGTTGCCTGTGTGCCATTATAGGAAATTACTTACAAATGAAAACACTTTTTGTCATCACTTTTTGTTTGTTATGCATCATCGTTGTTACACGCCATTAAGAACTGGAAGGGTCTAGATTAGTTGCATGATTTGTTACAAATTTATGATTTTTTTAAAAATATATATATGAAATGAAGGGATGGGGTTTTTACTGTGTATGTTTTTCTTTCATTACCATCTTTTTTGGGGATGGTAGTGTGGGTAGATGTTTGTGGGTGGTTTTTTTTTTTTTTTTTTTTTTTTGTCATAGTTATTACGTCATTTTCCATCATTTCAAAACCAGTCATTTGCTCAGTCAAGTTCATGTGTTGGTTTGGTTACTGTTTTCTTGTGTTTCAAAACCAGCTGTCTGCTAATGGTAAAGACTGAAGTTATCCATTCAAGTCAGTCAGGAACAATGAGGCATTCATGTTATTGGAGTTCACGTGACTGTTTAAAGAATTGATTGATTTTTGTTTTTTTGTTTTGAGTCTGTGCTACATTGTTTAAAAATTGTGGCTGTGTTTTGAGTCTTTGCTGCATCCGAGTTTTGTTGTCATTTGTTTTTGCAATGGAGTTTAGTTTAATGTTGTTGTTTATGAGGGCATTAGGTTTTAGTCGGTGTCCGTGCGTGTGTTATGTTTATGACATAGATATGGAATCGTGGTTGTCATAGGCTGACTGAGAATTTCATGTCTTGCGTGGTGATGATGGGACAGACTTCCATTTTACTCAGTTTTAATTTGGTAATGGTGTGTGTGTGTCTGTCTGTCTGTCTGTCTGTCTGTGTGTAAAGTTGAATCTCTTTGTGTATGTGGGATGAGAATGTGAAAATACACAAGCGTACTTTGTGTATGTGAAACAGTTTGTGTGAAAAAAGGTACAAGGATGAGAAAGACGCACTGGCATGCTTTGGGGTGTGTTTTTGTTGTTTTGTTTTTGTTTTGCTTTGTTTCTGGTGGTAGCCTGATGTCATCTCAGATAGTCGGTGCGGTGGTCTGCGTGGCATATATGGTTTTCGTCAAGTCCTCTTTGATGCCCAAGAGCTGCTTTTCCAGAGTTGTTCCATTTGGCCATGCAGAGTATGCAGACTGTGCACAAGTATGTTGACTGTGCAGTGTGGGACAGAAAAGCGTGCATACACCATGCAGACTGCGCAGCAAGACATGTTGACTGCGCAGTGTGGGATAGAAAAGCATGCATACACCATGCAGACTGCGCAGCAAGACATGTTGACTGCACAGTGTGGGACAGATAAGCATGCATACAACCATCTGAGATGACATGACTATGCCTCTGAAAATTGTCAGTCATATGTATATGCACACATGTACACACCAGTTTCTACACACTTTGACCAAAAACTTATGGATATTTATTGATATGTATAGCTATATGCACACATATACAAATGTGATTGTAACGTGGATGTGTACCTCTCTGAGTGTGTGTGTGTGTTTTGATTTGTTTTGTTGTTGTTGTTGTTGTTTGTTTGTTTTTTGTCTGTGTGAGTTTGAAAAAGCACCTTTGTGATTTATGCATGACACATAATTATGGAAGATGAACATGTGTTCTTGCTTGTGCATACAGTTTATTAATTTGTTTATACTGGACAAATTAAATAGTGTGCATGCTCAGATACGCTTGAATACTGGGCATTTAGTGGCTTACCTATGGGTGTGTATGTGTGTGTGTGTGATTCATGCATGGGGTTTATCTGTATGTTTTTGTGTGTGCATAAGTTTTTATTTTTTGACACTGGCACAACAATGACTGCATAGAACAATACAATATTAATTCTGTCAAGGGCATTTCGATGGTTTGTTGCAAGCTGGTGCATAATCTATGCAGTCAGAGTGATGACATAATGCAGGTTTACTGCTTGGCTTTTGTTCTTCAGCTTGTATGCCTAAGCTGGTCCTATTAAAACATGTTCTAACCCCCCCTCCCTCCCTCACACATTAAAACATGTTTTAACCCCCCCCCCCTCACACACACACACACATTTGCACTCTTAAGATAGATCTGTGTGAGAAAGAGACAGCTTTAGGAAAGAAATGAATACATGAATTGAGAAATGAGAGGAGTGTGTTGAAAAAGGCAAAAGAAATTGAGAATTGACAGGAATGTTGAGTGTTGAAAAAGGCAAAAGAAATTGAGAATTGACAGGAATTTTGAGTGTTGAAAAAAAGCAAAAGAAATTGAGAAATGACAGGCGTGTGGAGTTTGGTCAGGAAAAATTCCTCAGGCTGGGACAGTTCCATATGAGCTTCACCAAATCCTCCATCAGTTAGTTACCGGGCAGATTTCCTGAGCCTGTGCAGAAACCTACGCATTGGCAAGGTCATGAAAAGGAGCGATGGAAATGGAGTTATAAAACATTAAGCTGACACCATCAAAATCATTAAGCTGACACCACCAAAAACATTAAGCTGACACCGTCAAAATCATTAAGCTGACACCACCAAAAACATTAAGCTGACACCACCAAAATCATTGAGCTGACACCATCAAAATCATTGAGCTGACACCACCAAAAACATTAAGCTGCCAAACACATTGAGCTGACACCACCAAAAACATTAAGCTGATACCACCAAAATCATTGAGCTGACACCACTAGAAACATTAAGCTGACACCACCAAAATCATGAAGTTGACACCACCACCAGCAGAATGACTGAAACATTAAGGTGGGCAGCAGACAGGCCAGTGTAGACTGTTGTGGGCTGGGTTTGAAGTTGAGGTATCAGGTCTGAGTTCACAGCTCTGTGAAAAGAACCAAGCAGCCATGGAAAACAGAAATGACTGAAATGAAGAAGTCGACATAATCATGGCAGAATAAAGTTGTAATTAGTATCTTTGAAACTTGTGAATAAAAGGTGAACATGCACTTATTGAGGACTGGGAGTCCCTTGTTTTATTTGATCAATTGTTTTTGATATATATCATAATAATTGTTTACACAAGTCTTTGTCTCATAATTAGATTTTGAATTTTACAATGTCCAAATCCGAATAGCAGATAACCGACATGATTTTTGAAAATAGGAAGTTAAAAAAAAAGACAACAGATATATGAAAAGATAAACTGTGAATAAAGTGTGGTTTATATTAGAATTCGTTTGATAAATTGATTGGTTCTCTAGTAGGTTGGTTCCTTTGATAGAGCCATGGACTTAAGATGTGATATCTCGAGTTCAATCCTAGCCTGCCTGTTTGCTACCCATCTCAATGTTTCCTCATTGTAATGGAGTTACTATAGTGTTTTGTAAGTCCCTCTCCCCTTCTGACCATTTCAAGACCTTGCCAGCATACAGGGTTTCGCACAGGGAGTCTCTCAGATAATTGCTGGCAGATTTGGGTCAAGTGCTTATGGACGTGCCTGAGCGTGATGAATTCTAAAACAAATGTCAAAATCCAGACTTCTGAATGTTGTGTACAGGTTGGAGGGCTGATAATATTGATGACGTCTGTGAGAAGTCCCAACACATCAGGTGGTTATAACAACTTGTTTTGTGATGCCGAGTCTTCCGTTGACAGAATGACGCTGCTGGTTTTATTTGTAGTGGATAGCTGTTGTTGTAGTGCTGTACTTTGCTAGCCTTGAATGTGGGTGTGTGTGTGTGTACAGTTCTGTAGTACTGGAGTATGTTTGTGTAGTATGCAAAATTGTAAATACAGTGCTGTAGTATTGCATTTTGTTAGCTGACGTATGTTTATTTAATACACAGAATTGTGAACACGGTCTATAGTGTTGAAGTATGCTGTGAGGACAAGTACACAGAGTTCTGTAACCAGAGCTGTAGCAGTGAAGTATGTTTTGTGTAGAACAGAGTTTAAGTTCAAATCTGTCGTAATGAAGTCTGTGTATTGTACCAGGCTCTGAACACAGAGCTGTAGTACTGAGGTCTTTGAGCAAGATGTGTGTTTGTGTAGTTTGTGGATTATTGAATGGAGACCTGCTTACCTATTTGTTGGCCTCTGTGCATTTGTGTGCGCATACGCCTATGGTATACGTGAGTGCACACACATACAGTAGTTGAGGAAGACAGAGAACATAATATGTGTGTAATCAACACATGGATTGAAGGTTTCGGTTTGTCTGTTGATGGAAGTAAGACAATGAAAAGTAGTTTGAGTTATGGCAGTAGTTAAACCCAGTACATGTTAGATTTGTAGTGAGACCCAGTACAAGTTAACTGTTCAAGATGTACAGTGACAGAACAAATAACTACAGTACAAGTTAAGTGTACAAGATGTACAGTGACAGAACAAATAACTACAGTACAAGTTAAGTGTACAAGATGTACAGTGACAGAACAAATAACTACAGTACAAGTTAACTGTTCAAGATGTACAGTGACAGAACAAATAACTACAGTACAAGTTATCTGTTCAAGATGTACAGTGACAGAACAAATAACTACAGTACAAGTTAACTGTACAAGATGTACAGTGACAGAACAAATAACTACAGTACAAGTTAACTGTACAAGATGTACAGTGACAGAACAAATAACTACAGTACAAGTTAACTGTTCAAGATGTACAGTGACAGAACAAATAACTACAGTACAAGTTAAGTGTACAAGATGTACAGTAACAGAACAAATAACTACAGTACAAGTTAACTGTTCAAGATGTACAGTAACAGAACAAATAACTACAGTACAAGTTAAGTGTACAAGACGTACAGTGACAGAACAAATAACTACAGTACAAGTTAACTATACAAGATGTACAGTGACAGAACAAATAACTACAGTACAAGTTAAGTGTACAAGATGTACAGTGACAGAACAAATAACTACAGTACAAGTTAACTATACAAGATGTACAGTGACAGAACAAATAACTACAGTACAAGTTAACTGTTCAAGATGTACACTGACAGAACAAATAACTACAGTACAAGTTAAGTGTACAAGATGTACAGTGACAGAACAAATAACTACAGTACAAGTTAAGTGTACAAGATGTACAGTGACAGAACAAATAACTACAGTACAAGTTAAGTGTACAAGATGTACAGTGACAGAACAAATAACTACAGTACAAGTTAACTGTACAAGATGTACAGTGACAGAACAAATAACTACAGTACAAGTTAACTGTACAAGATGTACAGTGACAGAACAAATAACTACAGTACAAGTTAACTGTACAAGATGTACAGTGACAGAACAAATAACTACAGTACAAGTTAACTGTACAAGATGTACAGTGACAGAACAAATAACTACAGTACAAGTTATCTGTACAAGATGTACACTGACAGAACAAATAACTACAGTACAAGTTATCTATACAAGATGTACAGTGACAGAACAAATAACTACAGTACAAGTTTAAATGTACAAGATGTACAGGAGTGACAGAACAAATAACTACAGTACAAGTTAAAGTGTACAAGATGTACAGTAACAGAACAAATAACTACAGTACAAGTTAAGTGTACAAGATGTACAGTGACAGAACAAATAACTACAGTACAAGTTAACTATACAAGATGTACAGTGACAGAACAAATAACTACAGTACAAGTTAACTATACAAGATGTACAGTACAGAACAAATAACTACAGTACAAGTTAACTATACAAGATGTACAGTGACAGAACAAATAACTACAGTACAAGTTAACTATACAAGATGTACAGTGACAGAACAAATAACTACAGTACAAGTTAACTATACAAGATGTACAGTGACAGAACAAATAACTACAGTACAAGTTAACTATACAAGATGTACAGTGACAGAACAAATAACTACAGTATACTATAGTGTTAACTATACAAGATGTACAGTAACAGAACAAATAACTACAGTACAAGTTAAGTGTACAAGATGTACAGTAACAGAACAAATAACTACAGTACAAGTTAAGTGTACAAGATGTACAGTAACAGAACAAATAATCCCCATCTGTTGTGTTTGTCCCCACCCCTGTCCACTTGACAGAGGAAAAAGGAAGAAGTCAGACTGCGTTCATACTAACACCACCAGCGCTGTTCATTCCTTCAGTTCCAGTTTCTCTAGATAACGTCTCCACACTCAGAATAAATTCCTATACGCTCTGACGCCACAGATGCCATGTAATGGAGAAGATCCAAAATGATCAGGCCTGAGCAGCCTGCACATCAGCCCTGTGTGATGGCAAGGTCTTCAGAAAAAAGTGACCAAAGCTGTTGGCCGTCAGCGTGGTGGGAGCACATAATACTCGTCAGACACTTTGTTTTTGACCCTCATGGTTGTGGAAAAGAAATTTAAAATGGAATCGCAATAAAAATGTGCCCCTCATACAGATTTGCTGCACACATAGGTAAGAGCATGACTACAAACAGACTGGTGTATTAGCGTAAAGGGCAATTTTGATAAGCGGAATGCAGAGCAGTGCAACCAGAGATTTTAAGATGTAGTGGTTTGCTGAAGATTTAAAACAGTAGCCAGTACGTTTTCAGGTACCTATATCATCAGCAGAGTGCTAGCTTCTTACAGAAGTTCATCCCCATAGTTCAGCAAGCCTGCAAAATGTGTATGCTGAAGATTTAAAACAATAGTCAGTACGTTTTCAGGTACCTATATCATCAGCAGAGTGCTAGCTTCATACAGAAGTTCATCCTCATAGTTCAGCAAGCCTGCAAAATGTATATGCTGCAGATCAGGTTTGCAGCCAACAACCTGCTGATATTGGTCAGGTTCAGCATGAACGCTGCTACTAGTTCACATGACAGGAGACAGCAGGTTGACATTTATGCTTCAGTTCCTAGCAGACTGACATGTATGCTTAAGTTACAAATTCCATTGACATATATGCTCAAGTTCCATCTAACCAGCGTTAGCATGAACACACCTCGAGGGAAAAGATTTGGATCAACAGACAAGAAAATTCCTCTAACACCTGAAAGAATGCACAGTTTAATAAGCAGAGAAAGACAGAGTAAAATCGTTAATTAAAAGAAAACCCACATAAACAAAAAAAAATGAACCAAAAAAACCAAAATTTCTTCCTTTAATAAATACATTACTTGACAAGTGTAATGAATGTTGATGTGTGTCAAAGGGAAAAGGCTAGAATGTGGAAAATGTCAACAACACACAATGCAGTTAATTGTACCAATCTTTAGAGGACACAGGGGAGTCCCAGGGTGGGAGTTTGAGTGTAATTTGACGTGAGTGTTGTTAGGTGAAGTCTGGTGTCTCTGTTTGACTGTTTGAGATATGAAATGACTCGTGTGCCCTGTTGGCAGTGTTGGGGTGTGTGTCTCTCAGTGGCAGTGCGTTGAGGTGTGAAATTTGCAGTTGTTGAATGTGAAATTAAGGTGTTTGTCTCTTACTGGCAATTTTTTTTTAGGTTTGACTTTAGCAGTGTTTTCAGGTGTGAAATTAAGATGTCTTATTCTATTGGCAGTGTTTTCAGGTGTGAAAGTAAGATGTCTTTGTTCTATTGGCAGTGTTTTCAGGTGTGAAAGTAAGATGTCTTTATTCTATTGGCAGTGTTTTCAGGTGTGAAAGTAAGATGTCTGTGTCCTATTGGCAGTGTTTTCAGGTGTGAAAGTAAGATGTCTTTGTTCTATTGCAGTGTTTCAGGTGTGAAAGCAAGATGTCTTATTCTATTGGCAGTGTTTTCAGGTGTGAAAGTAAGATGTCTTTGTTCTATTGGCAGTGTTTTCAGTGTGAAAGTAGATGTCTTTGTTCTATTGGCAGTGTTTTCAGGTGTGAAAGTAAGATGTCTTTGTTCTATTGGCAGTGTTTTTCAGGTGTGAAAGTAAGATGTCTGTGTCCTATTGGCAATGTTTTTCAGGTGTGAAAGCAAGATGTCTTTGTCCTATTGGCAGTGTTTTCAGGTGTGAAAGTGTGTCCCACTGTGAGTGTTTTTCAGGTGTGAAAGTAAAGTGCGTGTCCCATTGACGCCCTCACCCAATGTACCAGCTGTAAAAAATGTAACCTTTTCATTCCTGACCCTATCCACCAGCTTCATGCAGGAAACCATTACAGTGAAAGATTGTATTTCTGTTTTGCTATCATGGCTGATATTGCACCAAGCAGACTGATGGGACACTCCCTAACCACCAACTGCAAAAACTTAACCCTCCCTGCAGGAAGCTGGTGGATAGGGTGAGGGAATCAGAGGGTTAAGTTTTTGTTTTGTTAGCATGGTTGTCAAGGGCAGATGTGCTGGTGGACAGGGTGCGGGAGTCAAAGGGTTAATTAATCAAGGTGTCAAACCAGCTATCTTATTTCTGATTGTCAGTGTTTGAGGTGTGAAAAAGTCATTTATATTTATTAAAATTCATAGCTGAATGGACAGAAAAACATTCTGCATGGTGCCGGTGGTGAATGCAAAGAGGCGGAGGGATGAATTATGTGCCCAGTTCATTTATCTTTTTTGTTTGTTTGTTTGTTGTTTTTTTTTACTTTAAAATGTGTAATTTGTCAGCAAAAACTCGAGTTTTGATACACATTCTGTGACTCGTGTGCCTGTGTGCATACGTGTGTGTGTGTGTGTGTGTGTGTGTGTGTGTGTGTGTGTGTGTGCACTGTGAATGTATGCATGTGTGTGTTCATAATCAAATAGAAAGTGATAGCATTGTCATGTGAAATCAGAAGGAGCATACAGATAAGTCATACAGTATCGGATCAAAATCAGCAGTCAATGTGTTCATTTAAGCAGTTTTGTTCATCTCTTTGAGTTTTCAGAGTGAAATTTGTGTATTTTTGCTTCTTGTTTGTTAAAACTGGTCGTGTTTCAGTTTTAATCTGTATAATTTTTTATTTTTGTTATGCTAATCTATGTGTGTGTGTTGTTGTATTTTTCCGATTTTCATCTATGTAATTGTTTTAATGTCCATGTCTTACAAATACTCTGCGTGTGTGTGTTGTGTGTGTGTGTGTGTAGTGTGTGTGTGTGTGGTGGTGTGTGTGTGTGTGTGTGTGTGTGTGTGTACACACATTAAATACGGATACAGACGCAGCACTCTAGGTTCATTCCTTCTTGTTATAATCGAGATTAGTTTGTCTTTCTTTCACATACATGACAGTCTTGTGTGCATCTGTTTATATCGTTTTATGTTTTCATGTGTTTGCTTTGTGCAGCTTGTTGTGAGGTTTCACATTTGCTGTAAGATATATTTAAGGGAGAATTTGATAGGTATAGATGATGAGAATGATTATGTGTGTGAGAGAAAGAGAGAATGACTGTTGATCTGAAACACTTCAATATTTCATCGAGATGAATAATCACATGATCATGTAATGTATATATATTCATGTATACATAACCGTTATTTATAAGCAAAATGCCAACACTAACCATGTTCTTCAGTAGAATTGTGTGCATGTGTAGTTGTTAGTATCTTTATGTGTGGATTTTGCAGCCTTTGATGTGAACACAGTGCAGAGATTCATGTACTTTTTATTGTGTTTATAATAGAAGATGTCCATCCTTCATCTTAAACTCCCCTTCCACCACAGATATACACTTCCGTTTCTTGGTAGTATCAGACATCTCCGTGAGCTTGTATTAGTGAGAGAGAGAAAACTGTTGTTGCAGATAAGTTTTTAAGTGTGTGGATGTGTGTACGTGTGTCGGTGTGTATACAGGAGTATATGTATGTATGTATTTGTTTGTGGGGTGGGAGGGTGTCTATGTGTGTGTGCACCATTGATGATTATTATTATGGCGAGTCGTTTTTGTATAGCGCTGTTCTCCAACCAATTTGAACACACCACGCATAACACATAATCAGACTTTTAGCTGAGCACGGAAAACTCCAGCTGTTAGGTGAGCTGACCACACTCCACTATGTTGTTGTACAGTCTGTATCTTTGGTGGGCGTGCATGCCCATTTCTCCATAAGCCAGCCACTGACATGACTTACAGGATCTTTA
>JAPXFY010000021.1:70598498-70628498 GCA_030674185.1 Monoplex corrugatus | reverse complement strand
TATTTATTATTTATTTATTTATTTATTCATTTATTTATTTTTGCAACATTACTTTTTTCATGACATATTTTTTGCATGCCATGCCGGTTGCTCTCCTTGGAGAAAGCACATCTCCATAACACAACGCCAAGATTTTTTTGTAGGGATGGTGGGATCTTGTACATGTATGAGGTGCATACTGAGCACAGGGTCTCAGTTTACAGTCTCACTCAAAAGACTAGTGCCCAGACTACCGCTTAAAATCTAATGGAGGGAGGGATGAAAAAAAAAACTGTCCAACCGAGAACCGAACTTGGAACCTTTCATTTCCGAGGTAGATGCTCTGATCATAAGAGCCACACACTCCACTCCAAGAAGAACCAATGGAAAAACATGATGGTCAAGCTATTTGAATAAAAAAAAATTTTACATATGTACTTTTCAAATGTACTTTTTTTTTTTTTAACAAATATACTTCTTGAAGAAGATTTCTTTGAAGTAAAACCTGACGTGAAGTGAGGACAACTGAAGACTGTCACAGCAGAGAAAACAGATTGTAAATGTTAACAGAAGTTCCTGAGAAAATGCTGATCCACACACCTTCATCAAAAAGTGCTGTCTGGGGGCAGCCTTTTGGGTCCATGTGACTATGGCTTTGGTGCTTTGCATATCAAACTTATGCATCTGAGACCCCTAAGCAGTCAGCACCAATGACCAAATTCAGTTAAAAAAAATGAATAAAACAAAACAAAAAACAAAAACTTCATCCTAAACAGCTGAGAAAATCTTGCTGGGAAATTTCTGTTGCTGATACACACACAACCCTCCGGTCAATATGAAACAATCTGTTGTTGTTGTTGTTGTTGTTTGGTTGGTTGGTTGGGCTTTTATTGTTTTTGTTTTTCTTCTTGGTTTTTTTTTTTTTTTTTTTTTTTTTTGCTTTTAAGGGATTATTTTTAAAAGTACACAGATAAAGAAGACAGAAATGACTGTACCATACCGGTGACTCCTCTGAATTCCCAGTTCAAAGCGGTGTAGAGGACTTTCTTCAGGTTGCCCACGTCCCTGATATAGCTCCTGGCCTTCTGCCCGTCCATGCCCACGTCTGTTGCTATAGCCACCAGGTCTGCCTCCGTCAGGCTTTTCCCTTCCGTCAGGTAGGCCTGCACCATCAAGGGAGGCAACAATACATATCACTTCATGATCTTCAAAAGGGGCGTGGAAGATGGGTACAGAGAGACATTTACGACAACAACAACAAAACCTTCAGGTGGTCAAGCCATTCTAACAGTTTCCCTTTTTATACATGACGTTTTTGTTTCCCATCAGAAAATTTAAATTTCGTACTTCTCAAGATCACTGTGGTCCTGAAGACGCATCATGCGACATAAAACGTGACTTGAAGTGTGGACAGTGGTAGACTGTCACAGCTCTGAAGACGTGTAACACATGCGCGCGCGCCCGCACACACACACGCACACACACACGCACACACACACACACACAACACACAACACACAACACACACACACACGCATACACACACACACACACACACACACACAACACACAACACACAACACACACACACACACACACACACACACACAACACACACACGCATACACACACACACACACACACACACACACACACACACACATACACACACACACACACACACGCATACACACACACACACACACACATATACACACACACACACACACACACACACACACACCACACACACACACACACACACAACACACACACACTTCTAAGTATGTCAATTGGACTTACAGCAATCGATTGTCGAAGGTATATTTATATGTTATTTATCGATTGTATTGCAGAAATGAGCTCTCAGTCTTTTTAGTGAGTGTGAGAAAGTGTGAATTGAATGCGATGTGTGTGCGTGTGTGTGCGATGTGTGTGTGTGTGTGAGAGAGAGAGAGAGAGAGAGAGAGAGAGAGAGAGAGATGGGGAGATAGGGGATAGGGTAGGGAGAGGAGAGAGAGAGCAGAGAGAGGAGGGAGAGAGAGAGAGAGTATGAAAGAATATTTGCAAATACTTCTTCCAAAATCGTCTGATTGCCTGCATTTGGGAAAGTGAAAAGATTCATAATCACTCATACATTTATATTCCCATTGATGATAACGTGAAATCAATGACTGTTGAAATCACCGATTATTATTTCACCTTATGACTACCAGTCTGTGTCAATAGCAGTTATTGTCTTATTTTGGCTTCTTATTGCAAATAGATTGTTCTGTGTTCTACTTCTAGATTTAACATATGATGCCCCCCGCCCCCCGCTCCATTTATCCGCCCCAACATTATAAGCTGGCACATCAAATCTCACACAATACGTGAATACAGCTCACCTGAAATATATACACAATACGATAAATATAACTCACCTGAAATATACACACACAACACGTCGATACAACTCACCTGAAATATACACACACTACTTCAATACAGCTCACCTGAAATATACACACACAACACGTCAATACAACTCACCTGAAATATACACACACACTACTTCAATACAGCTCACCTGAAATATACACACACAATACGTCAATACAGCTCACCTGAAATATACATACACAATACGTCGATACAGCTCACCTGAAATATACACACACAATACGTCGATACAGCTCACCTGAAATATACACACACAATACGTCGATACAGCTTACCTGAAATATACATACACAATACGTCGATACAGCTCACCTGAAATATACACACACAATACGTCGATACAGCTCACCTGAAATATACACACACAATACGTCGATACAGCTTACCTGAATATACATACACAATACGTCGATACAGCTTACCTGAAATATACATACACAATACGTCGATACAGCTCACCTGAAATATACATACACAATACGTCGATACAACTCACCTGAAATATACATACACTACTTCAATACAGCTCACCTGAAATATACACACACAATACGTGAATACAACTCACCTGAAATATACACACACAATGCGTCAATACAGCTCACCTGAAATATACATACACAATACGTCAATATAGCTCACCTGAAATATACATACACAATACGTCAATACAGCTCACCTGAAATATACATACACAATACGTCAATACAGCTCACCTGAAATGTACACACACAATACGTCGATACAGCTCACCTGAAATATACATACACAATACGTCAATACAGCTCACCTGAAATATACATACACAATACGTCGATACAGCTCACCTGAAATATACACACACAATACGTCAATACAGCTCACCTGAAATATACACACACAATACGTCGATACAGCTCACCTGAAATATACATACACAATACGTCAATACAGCTCACCTGAAATATACACACACAATACGTCGATATAGCTCACCTGAAATATACACACACAATATGTCGATACAACTCACCTGAAATATACACACACAATACAATAAATATAACTCACCTGAAATATACACACACAATACGTCAATACAACTCACCTGAAATATACACACACAATACGATAAATACAACTCACCTGAAATATACACACACAATACGATAAATACAACTCACCTGAAATATACTCTCCACAACAAGACTCTGTGTTGAAGGGGAAGATTGCAGAAAGTCCGAATCCTTACTGACGTCCACGGACGTGTCACCCGCCAGTGTGACCAAGGCGTGACTGGCCAACGTGCACGGAATCATGGGGGATTCGAACGTTAAATCCAAGTCCATGTTCGTCCTGCTATACACGCTTGTTTCATTCTGAAATGGGAGCACACTGGATCTGTCTTACTAGTCCGTGTTACTGCAGGCATGTAATACAAGCATATTAAATAACAGATGAATCATAATACACAAAACTTAGCGGGAAAAAATAGTAACAAAATTTCCGTGTGGATCATAGTTCGATGATGCTTGATTATCGTTAAGCTAAGGAATGTAGTCTTTGAAATTGATTCATAGTGGAAATGTCGACATGCGTTAGATCTTAATGTTCATTTTTGAACTTCCAATGTGAAAAACATCATTCTGTACATTAAAAAAACAAACAAACAACAACAACAACAATCAACAACAACAACAACAATAACAACAACAACAACAACAACAACAACAACAACAACAACAACAACAACAACATAATCTGGTAAGATTGGCAAATGTATTTCGAATACACGTACTTTTCAAAGACTATTGAATAAGATTCAGAATTGAACAATGTCAAAAAAAAAGGAAAAAAAAAAGCTTGTTGATAGTCAAGTACTGATCGTGAAATGATAGATCAGGTCAGCAAACGAAGGATCTGTTGACTGTTATATTGATGATGCATAAGCTGAGGAATGCAGTGTAAGTTAACATTTTCAGTAATGTAAATATATCACATGTGAAACTTAGATGAATCACAAAAAGCAACAACGACAAAATTTTCCGTGTGGAGTATAAAAATATTGCATTAAAAATATCCGCCATCTCCTCCTGCACATGAAACACCAGGGAAGTCTTGCTACTGTTTTTTTCTTCCCCATATAAAAAGTATATGATCTTTTGTTGTCTTATTGAATGCGCTTGACAAAGGCCATTCACTCACTCACTCTACAACAACAAAGGCCAGCTAGCCGAAAATTTGCGCCGTTCTGTTTCGTGTATTTAATACGATTTTCGTATCGTGTTTTTGTTTGTTTCTAGTTAATACAAAAACACACTCTACGCATGCTTCATATGCAGTTACAGACATTTTGCTTCAGCGAATAAAATGAAATGAAATGAACTGAATTGAAATAAAATAAAAAAATAAAATGAAATAAATAAAATAAAATAAAATAAAATAAAATAAATCTAAAATAAAAATAAGAAGATTAGGGAAATATTCACTCACACACACACCTAAACACACACCAACACACACACACACACACACACACACACACACACACACACACACACACACACACACACACACACACACACACACACACACACACAAAGATTCTAACAAACACTTATGCTCACTCTTTCTTTGTCCAAGCGCATTTCAAAACTCCCTTTCGGGGTATATCAGGCCGCAGAAGATAAGGTCTCCAACGAACTTCAAAGTGAAAACGATCCGAGAGTGATTCTACCACTCTGTCCATCTGCTTCTTGCCAATCCAACACCAGGGGCAAATCACGTCGATCACTGCATCCACTATTAACAACGGTTTCTTCCTCTCCATCTTCTTTTCGCTGTCTTTCTGAGACGATTTATTCCAAATGTCCGCTTTTCTTTGACAAATTTGATCGTCAGCATCAACTGTCAGTGATTTTATGACTGAATTGTTGTCAGCTGAAGAGTGTCGTCTGCTGCCGTGCTGGGTTTGGTAGCGTCATTTAAGGGAATGTACTTCAACGGATTATGTACTAAAATCTCAACATTGTCTCCCTTGCTTCATTGTCGACGAAAGTGCTGGAGAGCGACTCATCAGTGTGTGTTGTGTGTGTGTGTGTGTGTGTGTGTTGTGTGTGCTATCTGTCTGTCTGTCTGTCTGTCTGCCTGTCTGTGTGTGTGTGTGTATGTGTGTCTGTCTGTCTGTGTCATCAGTATGTGTGTGTATGTGTGTGTGTGTCTGTTGTGTCTGTGTGTGTGTGTGTGTGTTGTGTATGTATGTGTTGTGTGTATGTGTGTTGTGTTCTGTGTGTTTGTATGTGTGTTCTGTGTTGTGTGTGAGTGTGTGTTGTTTGTGTGTTGTGTATGTGTGTGTGTGTGTGTGTGTGTGTGTGTGTGTGTGTGTGTGTGTGTGTGTGTGTGTATCGCACATCTATTCAGAAGGTCTGGGGTTCGATTCTTCCCGTATTTTCCCCGTTTGATGGGTAAAAGGTGGAGATTTTTTCCCACTTCCCAGTTGGGTTAACATGCGTACAGATCTGCCAGTGCCTGACATATAAACAGACCTGTCAATGTAAGTGAGAGAGAGAGAGAGACAGACAGACACAGAGAGAGAGACAGACAGACAGAAGAGAGACAGACAGATAGAGAGAGAGAGAGAGAGAGAGAGAGAGAGAGAGAGAGAGAAGTATCCCTGCATCACTCTCTGTACAGGAGCAGCTTTGGAATGTGACTATTGTTATCGTTATTTCGTTTAACCCTTTCACTCCCGCAACCTAACTGCCAGCTGCAAAAACTTAACCCTTTCACTCCCTCACCCTACCCCCAGCTTCCTGTAGGAAGCTGGTGGATAGGGTGAGGGAGGTCAAAGGGTTAAGTTTTTGTTTTGCTGTCATGGCTGACGATACAGGATGCTGGTGGACAGGGTGAGGGAGTCAAAGGGTTAAAGCTCAGCCGACCGCTTAGAGCCATACAGGGCTATAACCGTTTCTAAACATACACAATACTTCAACAAGATAAAAGAAAACGTAAAAGAAAATTAAGTACACATATCAATGCATTAGCGCATATTATGTAAGAAGATGCCATTGGCGTTGACCACTCTCTCCAGTTTATCATACAGGGGATGTGAAAATATACCTGAATACAAATTTAAACATAAGTAAAGACTCTAAAACATATATAAAAACGGGCCTAAATTACATAAAATTACCTAAATAATGCACATCTCATTTCCCTACAGCCAAAAATGCACTTCATACTGTACCCAATTTATCAATCCTAAGAGAAAGTACGAAAGACTTTATCGAACGCATACAGGTGAATGGAGCAACAAGACAAAATAATGATAGGTAGAAACGACAGAAAGCAAAGAAGGAAGGCAGAAACAAAGAGAGTGACAGAAAAGAGAAATTTCTAGCACAGAATTTCCAGAAGGTGGGGATACTATTTATACTGAGAGAGCTCCTGGCATCGTCACGAGGGTGTGTGTGTGGGGTGTGTGTGTGTGTGTGTGTGTGTATGTATGTGTGTGTGTGTGTGTGTGTGTGTGTGTGTGTGTGTGTGTATGTGTGTGTGTGTGTGTGTGTGTGCGTGTGTGTGTGTGTGTGATGTGTGTGTGTTGTGTGTGTGTGTGTGTGTGTGTTGTGTGTGTGGTGTGTGTATGTGTTGTGTGTGTGTGTGTGTGTGTGTGTGTGTGTGTGTGTGTGTGTGTGATATACGGATATTATGTCCGGACTAACGAGGTGGCTTTTGATAAGCAGACACTCTATACTGGGCAAACAACACTTCTTCAGAACTTGATGGTTGAGACACTTGATCTTATGATGTAATTTGCAGACTTGGTCAGACATCTTTGTCTTTGGTGGAACGTTCCATCTGTTGAAGGTGCCGTCGACAGGTAGTCCAGGTGTCTCAGCAGTACAGCCAGGTGCTCGAGAATCAGTACTGTGTCAGACGTTTATACAGCCAGCAGTTTCTCCATCAGCTACCACCTCTCTCTATCTATCTATCTATCTTTCTTTCTCCTCTCTCTCTCCCCCTCTCTGTCTGTCTGTCTCTCCCCCCTCCCCCCCCCTTCTCTCTCTCTGTCGCCCTCCACTCCTTTTTGTTTTTTAATGCTTATTTTACTGCCTTTTCTTTGCATGTTTGTAACTGATGCTTTCACATTTTTATGTAGTGAATGCATATTATATATAGTAGATTTTTTTGTTTGTTTTTTGGTGGTTGTTTTTGTTTGTTTGTTTCTTGTTTTGTTTTTGTCAGGTAGTTTTTGTGATTGCATGCGAAAGTCTGGTGCGTGAGAGCGCTTGATTTTGAATTGTCAAGATTATTATTATTATTGTTGTTGTTATTATTATTATTATTATCATCATCATCATCATCACCATTTCATTATTGTTGTTGTTGTTACTATCCTTGAGTAATACAGTGTTTTAAGTTTAAAGTCTTTCTCTGCACACATCAATCTTTGTGGCAAGCCAGATGCCATGGTGTAGCCAGGCACAACCGTTCGGTCAGTAAACTTACTACAGGCAGTCTTTGGAGAAGCACAACGTCACGTTAGTCAGTATCAACACACTCATTGCTGCTTACTGCACTACTGCACGTGCAGCAGATGTGTAGATATGTGCCCAGACAGATAGACATACACCTTTGATTCTTGTCTTAGGTCAGCACCCACCTCAGGTGATATGGATGACGGCGACAGCAATCTCAGGGAAGAAGGGGGAAGTAAAGATGACGATGATGATAATGATGATGATGACGCTAGTGATGGTGGTGGTGGTGGTGATGATGATGATGGAGGATGAGAACAGTGATGGATGATGATGACGATGATGATGGAGGAGGAGGAGAACAATGATGGATGACGACGATGATGGGTGATGATGACGACGACGACGATGATGATAGTGACGATGGCAATGACGATAGAGGAGAACAAATGAGGAATGATGATGATGATGATGGACAATGAGATGGTGGTGGTGGTGATAATGATGATGGAGGAGGAGGAGAGAACAATGATGGATGATGATGATGTGGTGGTGGTGATGATGAGATGCTGAAGGAGAACAATAATGGATGATGCTGGTGGTGGTGTGTGATGATGATGATGGAGGAGGAGAACAATGATGATGGTGGTGGTGGTGATGATGATGATGATGATGGAGGAGGAGGAGAACAATGATGGCTGATAATGGATGATGATATGTAATGATGAAATGTGTTTGGGAGAGTGTGTGCCTGCATTATTTCCATACTGTGTGTGTGGGTCTGCTTACTTTTGATAACTATAAAAAGTGCGTTTTCAGAGCGCTTTTACGTGTGACTCACCGTGTATGTGCGCGCGCGCGCGCGTGTGTGTGTGTGTGTGTTTGCACACGCACATGTACAATTTTGTGTTTTGTGTGTATGAGCGTTCATGGGTGTATGTGTATGTGTATGTGTATGTGTATGTGTATGTGTTTGTTTAATGCAGGCGTGCCGCCTGTGAGAGAGTAACACAGAGAAAAGTGAGTGTGTGTGTGTGGTGTGTGTGTGTGTGTGTATGTGTGTGTGTGTGTGTGTGTGTGTGTGTGTGTGTGTGTGTGTGTGTGTGTGTGAGGCAGACAGACAGACAGACAGATCGATGTGAGAGAGAGAGAGAGACAGAGTGTGTGTGGGTTAGTGAGAGTGTGTG
This sequence comes from Monoplex corrugatus, assembly GCA_030674185.1. Lineage (NCBI taxonomy): Eukaryota > Metazoa > Mollusca > Gastropoda > Littorinimorpha > Ranellidae > Monoplex > Monoplex corrugatus. The sequence goes on along the minus strand of JAPXFY010000021.1, from coordinate 70,619,434 downwards.
AGAGAATTGAGAGTGGACAAATGGTGTGTGTGTGTGGTGTGTGTGTGGTGTGTGTGGTTGTGTGTGTGTGTTGGTTGGTGTGTGTGTAGTGGTGTGTGTGTGTGTGTGTGTGCGCGCGGTGTGTGTGTAAACGAGTACTTCTGTGTTGGTGCATATGTCAACAAACACACACTTCAAAGCAAAACAGCTGCAAACCAACACACAAAACAACCACAAACAAAAACAAAACAAAATCGATATTCAAAGAACAATTTAATGCAAAAACATTTCTGTAAGAAGAACCTTTGGCAGCTAATTAAAATCAAACGTCAAACACCTGAAACATTCTCTCTCAGGGTTTTCATGCCAGCATCGTGCATAGGACGCTGGGAATATACACTGGCAGCAGAGTCAATGACAGGAGCATACAAAATTACAAAATACAGCAAAATACGCAAAGAAAATGTTCAGAGCACACTGTAAAACTATGGAGCGAAATACTAATGGTGCAGTACACGAATTCATACCCCTTTTCTCTTCTTGCAAACCCTGCATATGTATATCCCTGGTCCCTAAATAGAAAATAACAATTAAAGCACTGACTAGCGGTAACGTAACAGGCATGAGCTAAGCATAATTAAATAAGGGAAAACACTTCTCTTCGTGTGTACACAAATTGTCGTCAATCTCTCCCACCCACCTTCTCTCTCTCTCTCTCTCTCGTCCAAGAAACATAATTGTACATTTACACGCAAACTTATGTAACTCACCTGAACATTCATAATGTTTTGTTACACACACACACCACACCACACACACACACACACACACACACACACACACACACACACACACACACACACACACATTCCTGAGCGGCACTTCGCTAAAAAGGCCCACAAAAATAATACTAACACGCATTTGCTGTTCGTTTGGCATACAAAAACACTTGGTGAAACTGCTAATGACCTATCAACATCATCAAAGAAAAAACAAACAAAAACGTCATCATATGAGACATTTACGTCATTCCACGTCCACACGCGAACTTGTTCCGTGGAGTATGGAGTTTTGTTCAAGAGGGATTCATCCACACTCGTACAATGCGCAATCTGTGCTCCATCCAGATCTGCCAGCAATTACCTGGCAGACTACCTGAACCTTCGCAAAACTCTGCACTGGTAAGATCTGAAACTGAGGACGGAAAAGGGGGAATGTGGTAGGGACATACGAAACACTAAACTGACACCAACAGAATGATTGGCAGGCCTACTTTTCGGATAAACAGCGAACAGACCAACTAAGTAACATAACTCTTGAGAGTCGCGGAATTATCTCCCATGTAGAATTTCTCAAACCCAACACAGTTTGCGTTACCCATTCAGCTAGCATAGACGCAGCCACAAAGCATAAAGTGGTAGACTCAGAACATTCCATAAAGATTACGCAGGCACAAAGCATAAAATGGTAAGCTCAGAACATTCCTTAAAGATTACGCAGCCACAATAACTCCGTGACTGTCAAGAGTTATGTTACTTAGACTTAGTTGATATTTAAATTCTCCCTGCTTCCCTCTTATTTCCTTAGCGAACAGACCATTTTCTGTGTTGCAGGCTGGGATCGAACTCGAGACACCAGACCTTCAGTCCACGACTTTATTAAATTGGCCAAGCCGTCTGGAGTACAGATTTTGTTCAAGGATTCATCACACACAGACAATTCCACATGCGCTCCACCCAAATCTACCAACAATAACCATCTCGCAATCCATCTGGAGTGGTGGCTAACTCGTTACGACTACTAATGTGAAGACGATAAACTGATACTGAGGAAAATGCTTTGTACTAAGGAAAGTCATTTGATATTGAGGAAAAACACAAATTAATGTGGGGCAACAGCTCTATTATTTATAAAACATGGAAGCCCAAACAATCATGGCACTGTCGGTTTTATACAACAATACAATACAATATCATGTCGTTACACGTCAAACGTTGCATGTGTGATATATGGTTAGTAATACACATGTTGAGTGTTGTTCGTATCATATAATTTAGAATAACACAGATAACAACATGGATTTAGTGTGGTGCATTTTCTTTTGTACAACTGCAAGCATGCACATGCGCTAGTGGATACACACACGCACGCGCGCGCACACATACACTCATGCACATGCTCTAGTGAACAAACACACACACACGCACGCACACATCATCCACCTCTTTTTTAGGGTATAATGAATAAACCAACTGTATCACAAATTGCACGAATACATTCTGTTTCGTGTGCTGCAATGGCTATGTATACAAATGCCTTTCTTCGTTTGGCTGCTTTTCAGACAGAGTTAGTAGCCTACAACTTTTCCGTTAACATGACAATATATCATATGGTTTATGATACGACGATGATGATGAGAGAGAGAGAGAGAGAGTGTGTGTGTGTGTGTGTGTGTGTGTGTGTGTGTGTGTGTGTGTGTGTGTGTGTGTGTGTGTTTGTGTGTGTGTGTTTGTGTGTGTGTGTGAGTGTGTGTGTGTGTGTGTGTGTTTGTGTGTGTGTGTCTGTGTGTGTGTGTTTTGTGTGTGTGTGTGAGTGTGTGTGTGTGTGTGTGTTTGTATGTGTGTGTGTGTGTGAGTGTGTGTGTGTGTTTGTGTGTGTGTGTGTTTGTGTGTGTGTGTGTGGCGTTATGTGACGCGTGCGCGCGCACGCGTGTTGTGTCGTGTGCGTGTGTGTGACGTGGGGCGCACGTGTGGTGTTAGTGTGTGCGCGCGTTTGTGGTGCGTTATTGTGATGTACATGCGTGTGTGTGTGTGTGTCGGTGTGTGTTGTGAGCGTGCGCGCGCCGTGTGTGTGTGTGTGTGTGTGTGTTGTGTGTGTGTATGTGTGTTGAGGGGGTGTGTGTGTGTAGTGTGTGTGTGGTGTGTGTGTGTGTGTGTGTTTGCTTACTGCTTACAGATGGAGATAGACATTTCACAATAGTCGTAACCTATATTGCTCCAATGAGAGACTGAAATTAATGAATCTTTTGATCACGGAACCTGGATAAATCATTGCATATATAATGCATTAAACACAATGTGTAAATTCTCTGAAAAGACTTACTAGGCTAGATCTATTATTTCATATCTTTATTCAAAACTTGACTGACGTAAGGGTGCATATGACGCATGGAATGCGACACACGACGTATTAATTATGAATCGTCAATTACCACCATTCCCACGAACTGTGAAACCTGCATCATTTCAATCTTTTATATTTGTCTTTATGTAACAAACAAACTTACAAAACTGGGGTTTCATTCAAAGTTATCGCTATACAACTCAAGGTTGAAAAAAAAAAAACAGACACAAAAAAATGAAGAAAAGAAAAGGACGTAAACATTCTCTATCATTCAGAGCAACATAATCATTGCATGAAGAATAACTGAGGAGTGAAACAAATGTCAAATAAATCCGCCAGTTTCGTGGTGTATTTGCACTTATGTCACACGGTTTGATTTCATGAACATAAACAAATAAAGTTCTCAGTACCTTTGGATTTTTGCCATTGAATCGTTGGATTTCGAGAGATTGTGTCTTGTGTTTACCGTTTTACTCCCCCGCTCTGTCCACCAACATCTTGTACTGTCAACCATCCTAGCAAAGTAAAAACTTAACCATTTAACTCCTTCACCCTATTCATCAGCTTTGGCAATGGAATTCATTATCGGTTCCCGTTATTAAATAATCTCTCTCTCTCTCTCTCTGGCATTGGAATTCATTATCGGTTCCGTTATCAAATAATCTCTCTCTCCCCCCCCCCCCCCCCTCTCTCTCTCTCATCCATGCAAATCCATGCAACAATCAGATTTGTTTCACACTGGCAAAATTCTCTTTCCCCAATTTTGCATCCCCCAAATTTTTTTTTTCTTCGTCTTCGAACTAACATTGTTTCAAACTTCAATGTTCTTTGAATGACATGGAAACCAGCACATCACTTTGCATACTTTACATAATAAGCCGTCTAATATCACTTACATGAAAAGACGTTAAATCAAAGAACGAACGAACTTTACATAATTACATATTGTCACTGTTTCATTCATTCATCGGAACGCAGATACGTGTCAATTTGTCAGCTGTCAAAATTTTAATCAAGTTGACACTGAGTTGATAGTATCAAGTTTTGTGTTGAAACAATATTCAAATGAAATTGTCCTCTGGTGGAAAGTTGTCATGTTCTGGATTGTTAGTATCAGAATCAAGTTGGCATTCGCTTGATGAAAGTTATAATTGTACACTGACAGTATTTCAATCAACTGACAGTGACTTTGAATAAATGTCAAACACTGAACTGACAACATCAACGAGTCAAACTGACACAGACTTCATTGCAAATCAGTGTGATTGACTTGATAAATGTCAAATATTGTAAGACAATATCAAAGAATTAAACTGACATTCATTTCACAGTAAATCAGTGTGATTGACTTGATAAATGTCAAACATTGTTAGACAATATCGAAGAATTAAACTGACATTCATTTCACAGCAAATCAATGTGACTGACTCGATAAATGTCAAATATTGTAAGACAATATCAAAGAGTTAAACTGACATTCATTTCACAGCAAATCAGTGTGATTTATTTGATCAATGTCAAATATTGTAAGACAATATCGAAGAATTAAACCGACGTTCATATCATTGCCAGTCAGTGTAACTTGATAAATGTCAAATAGTGAAGTGACAATATCAAGGAATTAGTGACGTCTCCTTCAATGGGGGTCAGTATCGTGACGTCAACGGACAAGATCGTGATCACAATTAATGGACCTGAACTATCCACGTGCAGACATGAATCCTATCACGTGACCTGCACTGCAGGTTGTGTGTGCACTCCAAGAATCTTCAACGCATCGTCGTATGTGGGTGGTGGGGTGGGGGTGGGGTCCGGGTAGATGACGGTCATCAGGTCAAAAATAGACAAGTGCATACCCAGAAATCTTCTACCCTGAGTCACCACCACCCTGACGGTGACGGCTGAGTGATCACTACAGCAGGTGCAGTAGAATCAGGAGAGGGTCCAGAACCAGAGTGACGTGAAGGTCTGTCTCTGACGTTCTGGCCAGGCACCACAACAGTCACGTCACTAGGGCCTGGCCAATCGTAGGCAGGAGGAGGTCCGTAATTCCCTGAGATAGTGAAAGGCTGGACAACGTCACTGGAAGAAGCTGAAGAGCTTGTAGAAGGTGTGGACGCTGAATGTCTGACGGCGCCGTCAGATGATGAAGATGTTGGAGCATTTGATGAACTGTTGGAGGCGGAACCAGACCTTGCCTGTCCTGTCCCAGCAGTCACATTGTCCAGGCCCGACGTGTCTGTAGACATGGAAGACATAGATGAAGAGTCGGTTGATGGCGCTGCATCAACAGGTGACGACGAAGACACCATCGATGACAACGAAGAATGGGAAGATAAATCCAAGCTAGCACCATGATTCACTCTCCCTTCAAGCTGCTCGGAGTGAGTGTTCACCAACCTTTCTCTACTGCCTCGCCTCTGCTCTGACCCGGACGTTACACCCACCACCCCGTCCGAGATGACTGCCACAGACTGAGAACGCCCGAAGAGTTCTTCGTAAGCTGGAGGGGCATCAGCCAGTCTCGCCGCTTCCTCCGCCCTGGCCAAATCATCGGCTGCCCGACGTGCTTCTTGTTGCCGCTGTCGTTCCTCACGTTTCGATTTGCGGAGTTGGATGACGAGGATGCAGATGAGAGGCACCACCACGGACCCTCCATGCTGCCATGGCGATGAACCCTCCGTTGGCTCCCAGGTCGGTGAAGTCATCCTTCACTGCGTCGTGGTGATTCTGATTTGTGTCTTTCTCTGAAAAAGAAAAAAATATATATATAGGTTAAGTTAGGGGTTGGTGGTGGAGGTGGTTTTGATGATGAAGATAGTGAGTATGATGACAATGATGAAGATGATGATGACAGTGATATCGGAGTGATAATGGGGTGGTAGTGGTGGTGATGGTATCCTAGTAGTAGTAAAACCAGTAGCTGAAGCAGCAGCAGGGAGTCAGGTTAATTGGTGTATAGATTTATAGCAGCATGGGAACATGAACGACACAAGCAGTGGCACCAAAAATAGTACAAGCAGTTGTAGCAGTAGCAGTTACTGTCGTACCAAGCTAAAAGCCTTCCGCATAGAAACTCTCAACATTCACACCAATCTCCTGGCCCAACACCATCTCCAACCAACAACTGTTGATCCAAAGTGACCAAGAAAGTACAGGCATCACCATCATCAAGAAAACGATGGAGATGGTCTGGGCACGTCGTCAGATCCGTACAGTGCAGAATAACATCACCTGCACTGTCCTTCACAGGTCACCAGAAACAGACGCAAGAGAGAAAGACCCAAAACATCTGGTTACCAGTCTGGCGTTTGTTCAAGGACTTATCACTCTCAGACAAGTCCATATGCGCTCGAAAAGTACAACTAAATGTCTTGAAGCAATACAATACAATACAAAATCCTTTATTTTGTATAGTGCAAAATCTTGATAAAATCAAATCTAAGCGCTAAAACAGACACACACGCACGCACGCACGCACACACACACACACACACACACACACACACACACACACACACACACACACACACATACACACACACACGCACACGCACACGGCTAAAATGGGGAGAAAGAATAAAAGCAATGGAAAATTATAGAGAGCATATTATGAAGCACACCTAAGATACCATGCAGAGGCTTGCTGAGAACAGATAGGTGAAGTGGATATTCACTGCTGCCCGACACGCCAATGGCATAATGGGTGATGAGAGTGTGTGTGTAGTAGTACAGGTAGTACTAGCAGCAGCAGCAGTAGTAGCTACTGCAGTAACAGCAGTAGCAATGGTTAGTGTCGATAGTCATGGGACAGGGGGAACTAGTTGTAGTGATTGTAATACCAGCAGTACCAGCAGTAGCAATGGTTAGTGTCGATAGTCATGGGACAGGGGAACTAGTTGTAGTGATTGTAATACCAGCAGTACCAGCAGTAGCAATGGTTAGTGTCGATAGTCAGGGACAGGGGAAAATAGTTGTAGTGATTGTAATACCAGCAGTAACAGCAGTAGCAATGGTTAGTGTCGATAGTCATGGGACAGGGGAAACTAGTTGTAGTGATTGTAATACCAGCAGTACAGCAGTAGCAATGGTTAGTGTCGATAGTCATGGGATAGGGGAAACTAGTTGTAGTGATTGTAATACCAGCAGTAACAGCAGTAGCAATGGTTAGTGTGCGATAGTCATGGGACAGGGGAAACTAGTTGTAGTGATTGTAATACCAGCAGTAACAGCAGTAGCAATGGTTAGTGGCGATAGTCATGGGACAGGGGAAAATAGTTGTAGTGATTGTAATACCAGCAGTACCAGCAGTAGCAATGGTTAGTGGCGATAGTCATGGAGCAGGGGAAACTAGTTGTAGTGATTGTAATACCAGCAGTACCAGCAGTAGCAATGGTTAGTGTCGATAGTCATGGGACAGGGAAACTAGTTGTAGTGATTGTAATACCAGCAGTACAGCAGTAGCAATGGTTAGTGTCGATAGTCATGGGACAGGGGAAACTGTTGTTGTGATTGTAATACAGCAGTAACAGCAGTAGCAAGGTTAGTGTCGATAGTCATGGACAGGGGAAACTAGTTGTTGTGATTGTAATACCAGCAGTAACAGCAGTAGCAATGGTAGTGTCGATTTGTCATGGGACAGGGAACTATTGTAGTGATGTAATACACAGTAACAGCAGTAGCAATGGTTAGTGTCGATAGTCATGGACAGGGAAACTAGTTGTAGTGATTGTATACCAGCAGTAACAACAGTAGCAATGTTAGTGCGATAAACAGGGAGAGGAAACTAGTTGTAGTGATTGTAATACAGCAGTAACAGCAGTAGCAATGGTTGTGTCGATAGTCATGGACAGGGGAACTAGTTGTAGTGATTGTAATACCAGCAGTAACAGCATGCAATGGTTAGTGTCGATAATCATGGACAGGGAACTATTGTAGTGATTGTAATACCAGCAGTAACAGCAGTAGCAATGGTTAGTGTCGAATCATGGACAGGGAAATAGTTGTAGTGATTGTAAACCAGCAGTAACAGCAGTAGCAATGGTTAGTGTCGATAGTCATGGGACAGGGAAATAGTTGTAGTGATTGTAATACAGCAGTAACGCAGCAACATTCGTACTTTTACATCAGCATCAGAGTCACATGCGTCATCATCGTAACTAATGAAAAATCGTTTAACAATAAACAGGAACCAGACATAACACTTACAGTAAAAACAAAAAAATGAAAAATACTAATACACACACATATACATAACGAAGGATGGAATGAGAGAGAGAGAGGGGATGTGAGAGGAAGAGAGAGAGAGAGAGAGAGGAATGTGAGAGAGAGAGAGAGAGAGAGGAATTGAGAGGAAAGAGAGAGAGAGAGGAATGTGAGAGGAAGAGAGGAGAGAGAGAGAAGAGACAGACAACAGACAAGCGAATACAAATACATTTATTCAATTTAGGCTACAGCCCCTTAATGAAAGGAAAACCACACGTGGTGAAAACATGAAATAATTTCACGCAGAGAGAGAGAGACAGACAGACAGACACACACACACCCCGATAGAGAGAGGGGGTGGGAGGGAGAAAGAGAGAAAAGAAAGAATGAATAAACGGTTAAATGAAACATACAGAAATTAATGGAACAGAAAAACAAAGAAAGAAAAAACAGTATCGGCATTTTAAACACAGCACAGCACAGCACAGCACAGCACACACACACACACACACACACACACACAGACACACAATCCATTTCTGCCTGCTCCACAAATACACACACTCAGCTCCCCCTCCCCCCTCCCAACATGCAAACACACCAACGAAAACACTTCGTTTGGACCCCTGAAGTTTACTGTCATCTTCCCGTTTTCTGCTTCACCTTCGCATGACAGTTTCCTCTCCTACTTTTTATGCAAAATTGGTTTTCCTCCTTCTCTTTGTTCTTCTTCCTCGTCTCCTTTTCTTCTTCTTCTTCTTCTTTTCCTCCTTTTTTTTCCTTCTAATTTTCAGTCTTTTTCTTCTTCAGCTTCTTGTTTTCATTCTTCTTTCTCTCCGCCATCACCACCACCACCATCATCATCATCTTCTTCTTTTTCATCATCATCATCACAATCTTGTTTTCCATTTTCTTTTTCTTATCGTCATCATCACAATCTTTTCTTCTTCTAATTCTTTGTCTTCATTGCCATCATCATAATTGTTTTCTTCTTGTTGTTGTTCTTGTTTTGTCATGCACCACATTTTCTTTCTTTCTCTCTTTCTTTCTTCCTATTGTTTTTCTTTGTTTTAGGCGTTTCAGAGAATGCTGACCCAACACTTGAAAGACCAGCAGGCCATCTACTTTCCATTTGTCACGTGCCAACAAAAACTGTTAGCTAAGCTCCTTGTGTGTGTGCGAGTGTGTTGTGTGTGTGTGTGTGTGTGTGTGTGTGTTTGTGTGTGTGTGTGTGTGTAAATGTGTGTGTGCGCACGCGCGCGCTTGTTGTGTTTTTGTGTTAAAGAGAGAGTGTGTATGCGCGTATGGGATGTGTGTGGGCACACAATGTGAATGTGAGCATCCGAGATAGAAAACAGGAATGCATCAGTGCGTGTGTTTCTGTATCTACATGTGTGTACGTGTGTCTGAGCACTACGTCAATAAGTACGTATTATATGCATGTCTGAGTGTACGCATGTCTGTGTGTATATGTACCTTTAATACAGAGTATGACTGCACCAGTACATACCCGTGTTTGTGTTTGTGTACATGAGTTATTAGCTAGGACATTTGTGTACGTGTGACTGTATGTGTGCGTGTACGTGCACACGCAGGCCTACGTATATGCGTGTGCACGTTTTTTCTTTCCGTCGGTCTGTATTAGCACACGTTATTTTTGCACAACTGCAAAAAAAAAAAAAAAAAAAAAAAAAAGCACACCTGTACCGGAAACGGAAGCCAGCTCGCGCGACCCACTGTCAGGGCCGCTCATTCTTCGGTCAACAGTGAATTGTTTCCCTTGTTGGCTGTAGGCGGGAGGTGTTGTGCTGACGCTACAGAAGAAAAGGAAACGCTGGCATCATGGTCGGTCAAGGTTGTGTTTGACTCGTGTCTCGGCCCAGACCGTGAATACGGGACAAATGTTTGGTGGCCTCCGGACTTCGTTTTTTCCCCCCAATCTTTTTTCCCCCGTTTCTTATTATGGTGTCGCTGCTGACATGGCTAATACGGTCGTGTTTTTTTTAGGGAAAGGAAAGGAGAGAGAGAGGGAGAGAGAGACAGAGACAGACAGAGAGAGACAGGCAGACAGACAAATGGTTAGACATACACACACAATGTAGCATACACACACACACACATACACAATGTAGCACACACACACACTCACTGTAACACACACAATGTAGCACACACACACACACACACTGTAACACACACAATGTAGCACACATACAACATCACTGTAACACACTCACTGTAACACACACACACTCACTGTAACACACACAATGTAGCCACACACACACACACACACACTGTAACACACACACAATGTAGCACACATACACACACTCACTGTAACACACACACACTCACTGTAACACACACTCACTGTAACACACACACAATGTAGCACACACACACACACACACACACTGTAACACATACACAATGTAGCACACACACACATCAGTAAAGGATCATCAAGAATAAATAATCATAAACCAGTTTCCTCTGTGCACCGGTGAATGGCCCTCATTTCTTCCTGTTCCAACCAAGCCCCCTCCCTATCTGTGCGTGGCCTTCGCGATCCTTGTCACAGGACAACAAAAATCCTTGTTACTTATTCCTATCAAAGTCTCCCCACCCGTTTTACCAGATAACGAGTATCCGCGTTATTCACACCAGTCCCGGACCTGTGATGTCCAGACATCAGTGGATTGTGTTTGATTAATCACAGCAAGTGTATTACCACTCACAGCATGGCAAAGTGTACTGTTAATCAAACTTCCTGGATGCTTCTACCCAGACAGCCGTGAACTCATGTGGATTCCATCCCACAACATGAAAATTGGCTTGTTTGTTTTCAGGTGCCCCGTTAGCTCCGTCTGCCGTGCGCCATGCTCATAACGCAGGGGTTGTGGGTTCAATCCTCGTATAGTCCACGCTTTTCAGAGGGCAGGTTGGTTCTTTTTGATAGAGCCGTGGACTGCATGTCTGATATTACGAGTTCAATCCCAGCCCGCAAAATTAAAAACTGGCCTGTCCGCTGCCCAGTTTTTAACCCTTTGCCACCTGCACCCTATCTACCAACTGCAAAAACTTAACCCTTTGACTCCTCACCTATCCACCAGCTTCCTGCAAATAACCTTTGACTCCCTCACCCTATCCACCAGCTTCCTGCAGGAAGCTGGTGGATAGGGTGAGGGAGTCAAAGGGTTAAGTTTTTGCTCTTCCAGCATGGTTGACAAAGAAGGATGCTGTTGGGCAGGCTGCAGGAGTCAAAGGGTTAACGTTTCCATCATCCCAGTCGTGTCAGCTCGGTGTTTCACGCGTCCCTTTTTCCCGCTTCCCTATTTCAAAACTTTGCCAGCACGTAGAATTTTGTGCTGGCTGACAGAACCTGCTAGATAATTACTGGCAGATTTGGATGGAGCGCGTATGGAATTTACCGAGTGTGACGAATCCTTTTTGAACAAATTTCAAACTGTCTGCTGCCCATGTTTTTAAAGCTTCAACAATTCTGGTGGCTCAGTGTGTGTCCACATATCCTGTTGGCTTCCCCATTTCAAAGTCTTGCTTGCGTTGTTTCACACATGTGCTTCCTCACCCCCCCCTTCCTCTCTCTCTTCTCTCTCTCCTCCTTCCCTCTCTCCGGCACTTGATAGAATTGAATTATGCCACGTGATATGCAATTCGACATATGTAGGTTAGACTTTGGCAACCTGACTCAAAGAACTTTTTAAACTGCAACAGTTTAGCGGCGTAATGTACAATTTTGTGTATGTATATGTGTATGTATATGTAAACGTATCTATACATTGTTTGACACGGGCATATGGTGTGACTATTCAAGCCCATTCCCCATTGTTTGACACGGGCATATGGTATGACTATTCAAGCCCATTCCCCATTGTTTGGCACGGGCATATGGTGTGACTATTCAAGCCCATTCCCCATTGTTTGGCACGGGCATATGGTGTGATTATTCAAGCCCATTCCCCATTGTTTGGCACGGGCATATTGGTGTGATTATTCAAGCCCATTCCCCATTGTTTGGCACGGGCATATGGTGTGACTATTCAAGCCCATTCCCCATTGTTTGGCACGGGCATATGATGTGATTATTCAAGCCCATTCCCCATTGTTTGGCACGGGCATATGGTGTGACTATTCAAGCCCATTCCCCATTCTTTGGCACGGGCATATGGTGACTATTCAAGCCCATTCCCCATAACCCAAACTGTTTTGAACTGAGACCTTTGGCCGATGTTTTGATAACACTTTTCGTTCGTTCGTGCTCTCTCCCTCTCTCTCCCCCCGCTCTCTCTCTCTCCCTCCCTCTCTCTCTTTCCCCTTCTCTCTCTCTCTGTCTCCCTCACTTTTCCCACCTCGCTACCCCCAGCTCTCTCTGTCCGTGTGAGCGCTGTCTGATTATCAACAGCTGTTGACAGACTCAACATTAACACGTAGCATCATTTTAATTACAGGCACGCATGCCAGGAATGAGGATGTTTTTCTGTTGTGACCATAATATATCAACATTATCACACCAGACATGTGTGGTCATACCTGACAGCTGTGCATGAGTGGTTAAGAATCTAAAGATCTGGGGTTCGATCCTGCCTGAGCATCTCCAGGCTGGTAGATACAGGATGGAGAATTTTTTTTTTTTTTTGATGTTCCAGGTCGACGTGTGCACACACCCGTTGGTGCCTGATCTCCTTTGTTTTTGTTTTGTTTTTATTTTGGATTAGATTGATTACTGAGGGACCTGTCTTGTTCGCAACACATACACGCACGCTCAGGCGTGCCACACATACACGCATTCAAAGAGAGACTGTGCAGACTTCGAGTCATGAACATGAACATGAACGTGTGCATCACAACACACACACACACACACACACACACACACACACGCACGCACGCATACACAGACACACACACACACACAAAAACGCACACACAGACATTCACGTGCGCGTGCACACACACACACACACACACACACACACACACACACACACACACACACACACACACACTATCATACAACAACACACGTGCCAAACCATTGACTCACACAATGAGCCATCAAAACACCGATAACAATGCACACACACATACACACACACACACACATACACACACACACACACATACACACACACACGCACATACACAATGAGCCATCAAAACACCGATAACAGTGCGCGCACACACACACACACACTCACACACATACACAACGAGCCATCAAAACACCGATAACAGTGCACCACAACACTGGTCAAACCCGGAAGCCACACACAAGAGGCATAGAACGTCACACGGCCAACCCCAAGTCCAGAGTCTCGTGAGGGAGAAACCGGACAGACAGTTATCTTAACCCTTTGACTCCCGCACCCTGTCCACCAACTGCAAAAATTTAACCCTTTGACATCCTCACCCTATCCACCAGCTTCCTGCAGGAAGCTGGTGGATAGGGTGAGGATGTCAAAGGGTTAAGTTTCTGCTTTGCTGGTATGATTGACAATGCAGGATGCTGGCAGACAGGGTGTGGGAGTCAAAGGGTTAACCCTTTCACCTCCCTCACCCTGTCCTCTTTTTGCTTCGTGGAAACCGGGAAGGAGGGGGTCACGGCGTCTTTACTTACTGCCCATCAGGTCATTGACATCGAAGGCAGCAACGAACTTCCCCACTTCTGTCTGTTTTCGGCCAAACTGTCTACAGTACTCCAGGTGTGTTTCAGGGCCTTGATTTCACTTGCGGTTCTTCTCTCAAGTGTTTTTTGGATCTTTTTGTCTTCGTTCTGGTATTTAGTCAAATGTGGTGCCGGAGATGTTACCTGCTGTTTTCGAATAATGTGCCTAAATCGTTTCCATTGTCTTTCCATGATAACAGCGCCAGTATGTTTTTCGCCCAACTGCATTGGGAGGCTCCGGAGTATTTTGGTTGTTGATGATGTGGGGCCAGAAGGTTCATGCGATTCGTCGGAAGTCTGGTGGATAGGGTGAGGGAGTCACAGCTTCAAGGTTTTTGCAGTTGGTGGATAGGGTGCGGGAGTCACAGCTTCAAGGTTTTTGCAGTTGGTGGATAGGGTGCGGGAGTCATAGCTTCAAGGTTTTTGCAGTTGGTGGATAGGGTGAGGGAGTCACAGCTTCAAGGTTTTTGCAGTTGGTGGATAGGGTGAGGGAGTCACAGCTTCAAGTTTTTTGCAGTTGGTGGATAGGGTGAGGGAGTCACAGCTTCAAGGTTTTTGCAGTTGGTGGATAAGGTGAGGGAGTCAAAGGGTTAAGTTTTTGCAGTTGGTGGATAGGGTGAGGGAGTCAAAGCTTTAAGGTTTTTGCCGTTGGTGGATAAGGTGCGGGAGTCAAAGGGTTAATCAATAATTTGGAAGGGCTGCTCTCTGTCATCTTCCAGCATTCTGAGCCGTGAAGGACACAGTTCCGTACAAAATCTCAGCTTGATGTTGGTGTTGTACTGGGGGGGACCTACACACGTTGTTCAGCGTTGTCAAGGTGTTTCAGGATAAGGGAACGGAAGGGTTAAAGGAAATCTTTGTGGGGGGAACCCCAAAGTCTTGAAAAGGTCGCGTGGCGCGAGCCCACGTGAAAAGTAGCGGATAAAGTGTCCTGATAGGTATCCCTCGTGAAGTGCCTGGCCTACTGTGCATGTCGGTCTGCGATTGTGTGTAACAAGAGCTGGCGGCCTGCTGTGGCACCTACTTGTGTGTGATAAGGTTACTTGCACAATATTCTACTACAAGGGTCGGTGGGTTACTGAGGGACCTATCTTGTTCTCAACACACACACATACACATAGGGAGAGAGGGGGGTAGGGGGAGAGACAGAAAGAGAGAGTGGAGAGAGAGAGAGAGAAAAAGAGAGAGAGGAGAGAGAGAGAGGAGAGAGAGAGAGAGAGAGAGAGAGAGAGAGAGAAGAGAGAGAGAGAGAGAGAGAGAGAGAGAGAGAGAGAGGACTGTGTAGACTTTGAGTCAATGAACGTGATCGAAGACGAACTTTTATTTCTTGAATAATTGTACAGATGAGAATGAGAGAGAGAGAGAGAGAGAGAGAGAGAGAGAGAGAGACAGACAGACAGACAGACAGACAGACAGACAGACAGACAGAGACAGAGAGAGAGATGTCACCAACTGTCTGGACCAGCACTACAAGAAGCTGCTGTACTAAACATTACTATGCATCACTAAAACACTTCTGTGGACAAACACTAGCACGACTGACCAGCCACAGACAAGGTCCGATCATGCTTCAGGTATTTGGCTGAGAAAGACAAATTTACAAAAATGAGAACTCGCGAAACTGGGAAAGCGCTTTGGTACGACGTATACTCGTACCTGGCTTAAAGGGAGGTGAGCGTGGAACGAGAGATCTCGTACCTGGGTTAGAATGAGTTAATGGACTGGGTTAGAATGAGTTAATGTTCCACTCATTCTGATCGTGTCAGCTAAATGTTTTACAGATCCCGCTCTCCTCTCCCCTCACCTCCCCCCATCCCACAATATATCAAGCCTTTACCTGCACAAAGGGTTTTGCGCAGGGTCAATGACCCGGCCAGATAATTATTGGCAGATTCGGTGGAGCGGTGATGGAATTTTCCGAGTGCAGTGAATTCTTTTGGAACAAACTTGGAACTCTTGACACCGGGGGCAGAGGTTACAAAGGGGCGAGAACAGACTGCCTGCCTGCCTGCCTGACTGCCTGCCTGTCTGTCTCGTTTTAGCTGTTGTGCAAATGATTGTCATCGTGGACGTTTATTGTTGTTTTTATCTTCATCGTGCAGTCCCTGTTGGATGGAGGAGGTGGTGGTGGAGGTGATGGTGACTACAGCATTAAGGGGAAGGGGCGGAGGGTGGAGGGGAGTGTTGGACAGAACGACAATGGAGGCGTGAGCGTGGACATTTTCATTATCACTTGAGCTAAGCGTCATGTGGCGATGGAAATCTGGTCTCCACACCCTCCCTCCCTCCCTCCCTCTCTCTCCCCAGTGTACACACACACGCGCGCGCGCGCATGCATGCATGCATGCACTACGTACACATACATACGTTCACAGACTCACTTCCACACACACACACACACACACACACACACACACACACACACACACACACACCTACAAGTGGCGTGTGTATGGCAGATGAAGATGGAGATAGTGTAAGAGAGCAGTACTTAGTGAAGTGAGTGTTACAAGAGGAACACAGATGCCAGGGGTCCCCTAGTCAATGACGGCTTTGTCAGCCTGCGCCAGTAGGCTGTAGAAACAGTCCAGGTCACAGGTCACTTGGTCATACTGACGATATATATTTTCATTAGCAACGGCAAATCTGAAAGAAGCTCGTTACCATTATGTTCAACAAAAGACGAAGGATCTTAAACACGTAACAACTGAAAGGTAAAAGATCTAAAAGACGAACGAAAGATTTTAAGTAAACTGTGTTTTATGTCAAAGGTGAATCACAACTTCACCTACGGGCAAACGACAAAAAAAATTTTAAAAAAATAAAAATAAAAATAAAAAATAAAAATAAAATAATAAAACGCGTGTTAATTTTGGCGTTGTTGCTATTTTTGTTTAAAGTTTTTTGTTTGTTTGCTTTGTTGTTGATGTTGCTGCTGCTGCTGCTGCTGCTGCTCTTGTTTTTAACTGAATTTGGCCTGTTTACTGGTGTTACTGCGAGATTACGTCATCTGGTCCGTTCTTGTTATTTTGTCGGTAAACATCCTGGTGTGCTGCACTTCCTAGTTATGCTTTCAGTTATCTTATGTCTAGACATCTGTATCTATTTTCCTTTATGGTTGAGCTGAAAATGTTTTGGTGTTCACCTGTCTGTCTGTCTGTCTGTCTCTTTCTCTCTCTCTCTCTCTACACACACACCACACACATACACACACACACACACACACACACACACACACACACACACACACACACACACACACACACACACACACCGGCGAACCACACCTTGCACTCTTATCATGCGCATCCTGCTGCAATCGTACACCGCTGGGGCTCACTTCCAAGAAATCTCTGAATGAGGATGGAAAATCAAGTTTTCAAGTTTTCTGTTTATTTTGGCTTTTACTCTTTACTTCTTATCTCGATATTCACTACACCTTGGTTTTCCCAAACACACGGGCCAGCAGAGTTGGAGGCACGCTACTGACGTGAGTGCTGACGTCTTTACGTATATCACTGTCACGTTGCACACCTCGTGTTTGGACTTCTCTGTTTTACACGTATCCACTGCACCCGGACAATTCCATATGCGCTCCATTCAAATCTCCTATTGATTATCTGGCAGACTTCCTGAGCCTACGCAAAACCCTACACGTTGACCCTACACGTTGGCAAGGTCTTTATTGAAATGCAAAGGGTGGGGTGGGGGTGGGGAACAGGGGGGGGGGGTTGAAGAAGGGACCTATGAAACACTACGTAGTCACCACCAGAATGATGGAAACATTAAAATGAGCAGCGCACACAGCAGGTTTTAATATTGTTGGTTGGGATTGAACTTAAGATGTGAAATCTTGATTCCACAGCTCTATCAACAACAACAAAAGGCACGCATAAAAAAAAAGTGTAGGCGCCACGAGCGTTGAACCACAATCCCCCTGTTATAAGTATGGCGCTCCAAGAACTGAATTATCTCCATATCGGGTGACCACTATGGCCATTCCCGAGCTTCAAAATAATCGTTGGAGATTTGCGGGACTTGGTGCACGGATGTGGTAGCAGTTTCTTCATCGGAGCAGCGTTGCACCCGGAACGCACATTTAACAGGACAAAATGTCTTGGATTAAGAAAATCACCAGGACACAATGTCCTGGTCTCAAAAATAGCGATACGCTGTCATGTTTCTCTAAAGAAATGTAAATCTACAAAAATGGCGTAGGGGTAGTCACACAGAAACGGCACAGCAGATGGAGACAGCCGTAAAAACATTCTGAAAAGTGCAAATAGAAAAGAAACGTTCGTTGTTCACCAAACAGCGAAAACCGCAGTTGCTGTTTATAATGATAAAAACCCAAAACTTGGTAAGCTCAATAGAGTTGTAATATGGCCCTCGTCCCAGCCTCGAGCTAAAAGTACATTTATTCTATCTCTTTCATCAGTAATGCCTTGGGCGAAAATCATCTTTTTTTCCCTCGGAAGTATCATCGTAAGATTGATATCCTGATAAGAGCTGGGGATCGTTCTCTCATCATTTCCTATTAAGCCTTGAATCAAATTTATACTGAAAGTGACAGTCTTACCATCTCTTATCTTGATGCTCAGGTATTTTGGTTTTCCCCGGAATGATATTATCAAAAGTATGGCGTTTCTTTACGAGGGATTCATTGCACTCGGACAATCGCGTACGCGCTCCATCCAAATCTGCCAGCACTTACTTGGTAAATTCCCTGAACCTGCGCAAAACCCTACACACTGGCAAAGTGTTTTAATGGAACGGAGGGAGAAGGGATCTATGAAACACTAAGCTGACACCACCACCAAATGATGGAAACATTAAGACTGGCAGCAAGCAGGCCAGTTTTTGATGTTACGAGCCGGGATCGAGCACGAGATATGAGATCGTGATCCATAGCTCTATCAAAAGAACCACCCAGCTGCCAGCTCGTGTTGCATATATTTGAAAAAAAAATTTTAAAAAACGAAAAAAATACAAAACTGACCGGCCCGGGAGTCGAACCCATAACCCCGTTACAAACATGCCATTCTTACAACTGAGCCAACGAGCAACTGAAAACTATGGTCTGTCTGAGGGCTGAACCCTAACCCCTGAGTTATGAATTTGACACTGTAATCATGAGTCAATGGGTCCTTTTTTGGCTAACTCCCTCCCTCCCTCCCTGTCTGTCTGTCTGTCTGTCTGTCTGTCTGTCTGTCTGTCTGTCTTTCTGTCTGTCTTTCTCTCTCTCCCTCCAGTAAAGTTATGCTACAGTCTATAGTAGTTGTCGAGACGACAGCATTTTTTTACGGTCACTTCCTTGGTTCTTCATCAAAATTATTGCTCAGTCATTTCTAGGGTTTTTGACCCGTGGTTCTAATTAAACTGTTATGCTCTGATCATCAAAAAATAACACACACACACACACACACACACACACACACACACACACACACACACACACACACACACACACACACACACACTTTCTCAACCTACCATCTCATCTCTCTCCCTGCCCGTCTAGCACAACATTTTTCAGATTTTTTCATTGATAAAATTAGGTCCATCCGTTCCAGTCTTGACTCCCAGCCCATCTCTCAACCTCCTATTCCCGACCCTCTGTTTCAAGGCACACCACTTATTTCTTTTCAGCCTGCTTCTGAAACTACTATCCGCAATGTAATCCGCCATTCTGACATCAAGACCTGTGAGCTTGATCCTCTTCCAGCATCTATCTTAACACACTGCCTAGATACTTTGCTCCCTCACTTCACAACTGTCATCAACAATTCCCTGTCATCTGGTATCTTTCCCTTTTCCTTCAAATCTGCCCTGGTCAGACCTCTTTTAAAGAAACCTAGTCTTGACCCCAATAACCTCAAAAACTATCGACCTGTTTCCAACCTACCTTTCTTATCCAAAGTCCTTGAAAAAATTGTTCTCGCACAGATCTCTGATCATATCACCGCCAACAACCTCTCTTACCCTTATCAGTCGGCTTATCGCACTGGACACAGCCCTGAAACTGCTCTTGTAAAAATTGCAAATGATATTCTGACTGCTCTTGATCAAAATCAAATCTCTCTTCTATCTCTCCTTGATCTCTCGGCTGCATTCGACACCATCGACCATTCTATCATGCTCACACGTCTCCATAAAGTGTTTGGTATCTCTGACATCGCTCTGTCTTGGTTCCAGTCCTACCTTTCCAATCGCACTCAAACAGTCTCTGTCTGTTGTTCATCCTCTGCACCCGCTACCGTCCAGTTTGGTGTGCCCCAAGGCTCTGTTTTAGGTCCCATCCTATTTGTGCTGTACACACAACCCCTCTCTGAAATTATGCGACTTCACTCTATGTCCCATCATAGCTTTTCTGATGACAACCAACTCTATACTTCTGGTTCCCTCCCACAACTGCCCTCTATAATCAGACAAACCCAAGGCTGCATTTCTGATGTTCACTCCTGGATGACTGTAAACAAACTTCAACTCAACCCCATTAAAACTGAACTTAGCCTTATCTCTACCACCACATTGGCTAAGTGTTCTTCCCTTCCTCTGTCTGTCTCTCTGCTTGGATCTGACATTCCACTATCTTCCACTGTCCGCAATCTTGGAGTCACTCTTGATAACACCCTGTCCTTTGAAAAACACGTCCAGAATGTTTGCAGATTATGCTATCTTGAGATACGCAGAATTTCTTCTATTCGCAATATCCTCTCTGTCGAAGCCACCAAAACTCTCCTCTGTGCCTTTGTTCTCTCTCGTCTCGACTACTGCAACTCCCTCCTCTCGGGCTGTCCTTTCTCTCTCATTCAAAAGCTTCAAAAAGTCCAAAACAATGCTGCTAGACTCATCTTCAGAAAATCTCGTTCCTCTCATGTCACTCCTCTTCTCAAATCTCTTCACTGGTTACCTGTTGAAAAGAGAATTCGCTACAAGA
>JAPXFY010000021.1:70560998-70588498 GCA_030674185.1 Monoplex corrugatus | reverse complement strand
TCAGTATTACAGCTTGGTATAGCTGGAAAAGATGACGTTATTCTATCTTACATTCAGTATTACAGCTTAGTATAGCTGGAAAAGATGACGTTATTCGATCTTACATTCAGTAGTACAGCTTGGTATAGCTGGAAAAGATAATAATAATAATAATAATAATAAAGAGCATTTATATAGCGCCTAATCTGATGAAAACAAGAGCCCTAAGCGCTTACAGGTATCACGCAGACACAACCAACACACACACACACACACACACACACACACACACACACACACACACACACACACACACGCACACACACACCAGCCGACATTCAAGGCTCAAAAGACAACAAGGGGGGATTTGGGGAAGTTAGGTGGTAGAGTCTTTATAAGTATCATGAGAGGGACTGGAACTAGTGGAAGAGATGGGTTTTCAGAGAGGACTTGAAAGAAGTGAGAGTTGCAGAGTGGCGAACAGAGACAGGGAGCTGATTCCAGATTACAGGGGCCTGATAGGAAAAGGAGCGTTGACCATAAGTTTTAGTGCGACAGAATGGTATGCGGAAGGTACGAGTATCAGCCGAGGAACGAAGTTGACGAGAGGGGGTGTACAGATGGAGGAGGTCAGAGATGTAAGGGGGTGCAAGACCGTTGAGAGACTTAAAACATAACAAAGCAATCTTGTAGCGAATTCTCTTTTCAACAGGTAACCAGTGAAGAGATTTGAGAAGAGGAGTGACATGAGAGGAACGAGATTTTCTGAAGATGAGCCTAGCAGCATTGTTTTGAACTTTTTGAAGCTTTTGAATGAGAGAGAAAGGACAGCCCGAGAGGAGGGAGTTGCAGTAGTCGAGACGAGAGAGAACAAAGGCACAGAGGAGAGTTTTGGTGGCTTCGACAGAGAGGATATTGCGAATAGAAGAAATTCTGCGTATCTCAAGATAGCATAATCTGCAAACATTCTGGACGTGTTTTTCAAAGGACAGGGTGTTATCAAGAGTGACTCCAAGATTGCGGACAGTGGAAGATAGTGGAATGTCATGACGTTATTCGATCTTACATTCAGTAGTACAGCTTGGTATAGCTGGAAAAGATGACGTTATTCGATCTTACATTCAGTAGTACAGCTTGGTATACTGGAAAAGATGACGTTATTCGATCTTACATTCAGTAGTACAGCTTAGTATAGCTGGAAAAGATGACGTTATTCGATCTTACATTCAGTAGTACAGCTTGGTATAGCTGGAAAAGATGACGTTATTCGATCTTACATTCATAGTACAGCTTGGTATAGCTGGAAAAGATGACGTTATTCAATCTTATAGTCAGTATTACAGCTTAGTATAGCTGGAAAAGATGACGTTATTCAATCTTACAGTCAGTAGTACAGCTTGGTATAGCTGGAAAAGATGACGTTATTCGATCTTACATTCAGTAGTACAGCTTGGTATGGAGGGACAGATGACGTTATTTAATGTTATACTCAGCATTACAGTTTGATATTGTTGGAAGTGATGATAAGCAACATTTATATGCCATTTTATGAGGAAAGGGGATTTAGACACCTGGTCACAACAGGAAAGCTGGAGGGAAAGAGAACACCAGGCAGACCCAGTGAGATAATATTGGACGGACTTGCAGGGTGGCTGAGGACAGAGAGGGTGGAAGATGTCCTTGCAGCGACAAGGGATAGATGCATATGAAGGGCCCAGATCGCCAACGTCATGCGCAGGGCACATCATGATGATGATGATGATGATGATGATGATGATGATGATGATGATGATGATGATGATGATGATGATGGTGACGTTGTTCAATGTCTGATTGCTGTTGCTTTCACCACTGAAAGGCCCTTTTTTTCACATTAGAGTATAGTGATTTCCACATGTTTTCTAACAGTTAACATTATGTCAAACCTGATTCCAAGACAGCGTAGGTTGTCTGTTTGTTCGACACATGTTCCTCTGAACGAAACTGGAGGAATGTTTTTACCGGTTGCTTTGTTATAAATAATGCAGAATACAGTACTTATGCTGTGGTGAGGGTGACTGCCGAACCACACCCTTGCCATTACTGACCTACGTTGAGGGAGAAAATGAGTGAGAGAGAGAGAGAGCCAGACAGACAGGGAGAAAGACAGACAGACAGAGGCAGAGACAGAGAGAAAGACAGAGACAGAGAGAGAGGCAGAAAGAGATAAACAGACAGAGAGGAGACACAGAGAGAGAGAGAGAGAGAGGAGACAGACAGATTGAGAGAGACAAAGAGAGAGAGAGAGAGGATGGACATGCTTTTAAAGTTAAGCATCAAACTCTGAAGAGAGAGAGAGAGAGAGAGAGAGAGAGAGAGAGAGAGAGAGAAACAGAAAGAGACAGAGACAGACAGACAGACAGAGAGACAGAGAATGTGTGTGACAAACCTCTTTCAGGCACCATACCATCACCTGTTGGTTCGATCAAACCTTCCAGAACCACGTGTTCAATAAATCAGATCCATACAATCCAATAAAGATTAGGGTAACATTTGTTTGCTTGTTTGTTGTTGTTGTTGTTGTTTGGGGGGTGGGGTGGGGGGTTGATCAAACTCAGACCTTCAGATCAGAGTCCTACTACATCTTACCCCTTGAACACCACGGCTGTCGTAAGAGGAATTATATAATCGAGAGGCATCAATTAGCGCGCAAATACAAATAGCGCGTACGTTTTTCTTATACAAATAGCGCGCACGTCCTGTATACAAATAACGCGCATGTCGCGTATACAAATAGCGCGTACAGAGAGAGAGAGAGAGAGAGAGCGCACCCCTTCCGTCTGCCAATGCCCCCTGCTCACCACGGGGAGGTGGAAGTAGGATTTCTAGCAGGATTTTTTTTTTTTTTAATTGTAAAAGTCTCCACATCTTTATAAAACGAAATAAAAACAGGCTTAAAAATATATAAAATAGAGGAGAAGACGTCATAATCACAGGTGCACAGGGAAGTAAGACTTTCTGTACAAGTTCTTTAGAGTAGTCTTGGAAGCACCTTGTAGGCCATTCGCTTGATGTACTCCTCTGTGGTGAGCTCCTGTCGCTGGAAGCGTTCTCGAGTTTCATGCATCTCTTGCAGTCTGAGGCGTCGTTGCCTTGGCACTGGCACAGTCACGCCCGTTATGGCCGCATTCAGTTTAATGTAGATTTGCACTTGAAAGCGCTTCAAATGTTCCATGAAATGATAGATGGGTGGATGTGGGTGATAGAAAGTGTCCCCCAGATGCCTATGGAAGGCCTCACAGGCATTTGTTGTCCGGTGTGACTCCAAATCTGGGTCTGCCCACATATCCGGCGGGAACTTGGCCTCTGGTGCCACGTAGGTCTGCAGCACGTAATCGGCGAACTGTTCCACTTTCCTTCCTTCTGGTGCATCTGCTAGTATGTGGAATGCGAAGGCGTCTGAGACATCTGCAGGGGGAAGGAAGCTGAGTCCGAAAAATGACTTGAGCCAAGCGCTTGTCTCCGTTTCGTGCGTCTTGTACTCATCAGAGAGTCCTAGTGCTGGGATCTTACGCAGCCACGCCTGCCCAAGATGAAACTTGCAGCATTTGACGATCGCGTTTGGCCATGATTCTTTCACAGCCTGATGCATCGCATCTTCAAAATCCAGATGAATGCTGGCGACGTTCAGATCCAGACCATACGTTGTACAGACTCGTTTCAGATGCCTGAACATGGTGAGGTACGTGTCTTTTGACTTATTTGGCAGCAAACTGAAAACACAGGGGATGTGCTGACCGTTCTTAAAACCATGGAGGGTGTAGAGCTGCAGAAAGAAGTTTGGACAGTAATTGAAAGTGCCATCGCCAAAAAGAGGCACGTCTTCATTACACAAGAATTCCAGGTTTGTTCGTGTGGTGAAGACGATGATGCCAGAGTCTTCGTCATTCACTTGGATCATGGCTTCGCCCCTCGAAGATTCTAGAACATAGTCACGCAAACATTTGTGTGTCTCTTCCCTGTTCTTGGGTAGCTTTGGCGTCCTCTTTCTCCGCTCCCGGTAGACAGCCCGACGGATGCCAATCATGTCATTGGGAAGCATGTCCCCTTCCTCCGCCGTTCCGTTCTGCAACTCTAGCCCGATGATTTTTGAAGGTCTCTCAAGTAAATCGTCAGCGGCTCTCCTTTTGCATCCTTGTCTGAGCTTGTGCGCCTCTATCGATCTTAAAGAGTTTTCTTCATGATTGTGCTGGTTTGTGAAGGAAATGAAACTGCCATCAAGTTGTGTCTTGCACCGCGCTTGGCATGCTCGCTTCGTACATCTCCACAGCTTTGTTGACTTCGTCACACGGTCCAGTCTGAAACGAAAACGTTCGTACAGAAGGCAAGGCCGTCCCTGGTTTGTAAGCGAAGCGTCCATTGTGTTCTGTTCGAGGTTGAAACAGCAGCTAAATCCAGAGATTTTTTTTTTCTTCGGAAAGCTGGTTGTCGAGTCAAGAATCTGATAAGTGTTCACGGAAGGAAACACACACTCTCTCTCTCTCTGCGCGAAGTAATTGTATACGTGGCATGCGTGCTATTTGTATACGAGACTGGAAATTGAATCGAGGTCACAGATTTTTTTTTTCTTCGGAAAGCTTGTTGTCGAAAACTCTCTCTCTCTCTCTGCGCGCGCTATTTGTATACGAGACATGCGCGCTATTTGAATACAGGAAACATGCGCGCTAATTGTACTACGCGCGTTAGTTGACAACTCCCATATAATCTACGTTACACCAGTTATCAGTCGCAGAAACCGCGTGCTATTTATAGCCAACAAATCGCGTGCTATTTATAGCCAACAAACCGCGTGCTATTTATAGCCAACAAACCGCGTGCTATTTATAGCCAACAAACCGCGTGCTATTTATAGCCAACAAATCGCGTGCCCATGAATCATAAACTGAAGCCCAAGTAAGACAATGCTTAAATATTTCAGATCTTTTCTGAAGATTTTTCTTCTTTTTATGTTGCTTACCTCACGATAGGTCCGGGTGAAGACTCGTAATCAACACCAACATCATAAATTATTCTGAGCTATGATGCAAGATGTATTTGTGTAGAAATGTGCACAGACTTTTCTTCCTTGGTCGCTTTTTTTTTTTTTTTTTTTTTTGGGGGGGGGGGGGGGCGATTAATTGATACTCAAGACTCAAACTCGACTCAAGACTCAAACTCTTTACTGGCATAAAAACAAAGGATTTATGAACACCACAAAGCATTAAAACAAAGAAAAGACAGAAATGAAGGCAGTCCCGTTCAAGGGCACACTGGAATCGTAGGGTATATATACAATTACAATCCACCTACTTCAAAACGTTGGTGTACACATCTGGCTGATTCAGTCAGAGCACGGTCATATGGTACCTGAGATCTCTGTTTACAAAGGATACAGATGTTACAAACGTCAGCGTCAGTGTGTGTGTGTGTGTGTGTGTGTGTGTGTGTGTGTGTGTGTGTGTGTGTGTGTGTGTGTGTGTGTGTGTGTGTGTGTGTGTGTGTGCGCGCCAACGGCCCCCAATATTCCCAGGCGGTCACACATTAAATATTGACCGGGCCGTAGGTTACTTCACTTTGTTTACCTGAAGAGGACCAACGTTTTCAGCGTGGTATGGATGTCGGCTTTACATAGGGATCTGTTTTTGACCAGTTGCTCATTTGGTTGTTCGCTTGCTTCACACACACACACACACACACACACACACACACACACACACACACACACACACACACACACTCACACACACATACTCTCTCTCTCTCTCTCTGTGTTAAATGAATGTTCCTTATTCATTCATCGAAACTGTTACATAGTTAAGGTATTGGTTCCGATCTACTCCCGCGGAATATGAGAAAGGAATACATCTTCAGGATACGGTGTTATGTACAAACATACATACATACATACATACGAACTTTGTATCACCGACATACGAATCTGGACGCTCGAAAACAAGCTAAAACTAAATGATGAGAAAACTGAAACTGTCCTCTGTTCTTCCTCTTTTAAGTCTCTGCCGTCTACCACTCCTACATCTCTTACCGTTGGATCAACAGATATTCCCTTTTCCTCTACCGCACGAAATCTTGGCTTCCACTTCAGCAAAGACATGAGTGTCTCAACACATGTACAGACAGTCTGCCGCAAAGCATACATTGACCTTAGACGCATTAGTTATATTCGCCACTTACTTTCAGAAGACGCTACCAAAACATTTCTTTCTGCCTTTGTTCTCTCCAAATTAGACTACTGTAACTCCCTCTTTTCTGGCTGTCCTCAAAATCAATTAGACAAACTTCAAAAAGTACAAAACTCTGCCGCTAAACTTGTTTCTCGTTCCCGCAAGCATGATCATGTCACACCTATTCTCAAATCCCTTCACTGGTTGCCTGTTCAAGCTCGCATTGACTATAAGCTTGCCTCACTATGCCACTCTTTTTTCTCTGATCTCTCTCCTCGCTACCTGGCTGATCTTCTCTCTGTGTACACTCCTTCTAGAAATCTCCGCTCCATTGCTGATACCAGATTGCTCCGTGTTCCACGCGTGCGCACAAAAACATTTGGACATCGCTCTTTCTCCTTCGCAGCCCCCACTATCTGGAACTCTCTTCCCTTTGAAATCCGACACCTAAAATCGACTTCTTCTTTCAAAACAGCTCTAAAAACTCACCTCTTTCAAAAATATTATCAGTAAGTTCAACCTCATTTCCCCCCAGCCTAATAGTAGAAAAGGTGTGTTAGTGTGTGTGTATGTTATAGTAGGTAGGTGGGGGGTGGGGGTGGGTGATTATAGAGCCCAATGTGCCTCACAGTACTTTGGGGTATAGCCGTGGGGGTTGTGGGGTGCATTTGGACTTGCGTGAGAATCCGTGTATGATTGTAGCGTATGTAGTATTTTTATGGATTTATTCTATTACTTTGTATTGTGTATTTAGTGTATGTACGTGAGGTCCGAGAGATTGAAATATTGTGATTGAATGATTGTAAAGCGTCATAAGCTCCGCCGTAGGCAGAGATGTGCGCTTATAAATGGTCTCTTATTATTATTATTATTATTATTACATACATACTTACTTACATACTACATACATACATACATACTTACATACATACATACATACATATACATACATACATACATACATACTTACATACATACATACATACATACTACATACATACATACTGTACATACATACATACATACATAACATACATATATACATACATACATACATACATATACATACATACATACATAATACATATCATACATAATACATACATACATACATATATATATATACATACATACATACATACATTATAATACATACATACATATACATACATACAATACATACATACATTACATACATACATACAATACATACACATACATACATACATACATACAACATACATACATTACATACATACATACAAACATACATACATTCATACATACATACATACATACATACATACATACATACATACAAACATACATACATTCATTACATACATACAACATAAATATAATACATCACACAACATACATACATATATACATACATACACACACATAAATACATACATACATATATACATACATACACACACATATACATACATACATACATACATACATACATAATCATTCTGAATTTCTTGGATGCGAGTTTATGCTCTGCTGTTAAGCCCACGCTGCATATCTGATGATCTGCGTGCATACACACACCATGGGGGTTTAGATACTAGCAGGTCTGCGGTATACGCAGGAAGGAGATTTAGGTACCAGCACACCTGGAAGATCAGAAAATAAAATCTCCATCCATTAGCCACTAGGCGTTTTATACCAACACAGGATCAAACCCAGCAGAATCAGCCAAGCCAAAACAGCATTCAAGATGACAAGCATTCTTACCAACAAATGCCTATCAATTAACATCAGGAAGAGAGTTCTTGAATGTTATATAGAACCAATACTGTTGTACTGTTGTGAGGCGTGGACAGTCAACAAGCAAAGCCAGAACAAGATTGAGGCAGCCGAGAAGTGGTTTCTAAGATCTATTATTATTAAGAAGAATGTTGAGAGTTCCATGGGCAGCAAAGAAAACAAACGAGACAGTCTTGATGGAGGCAGACACAGGTAGATCATTCATAAGGTAGATTAGGAAAAGACAGGCAACATTTATAGGCCATTTTATGAGTATAGGGGATTTGGTGCACCTGGTCACAACGGGAAAGCTGGAGGGAAAGAGAGCACCAGTTAGACCCAGGGAGAAAATACTAGACAGACTTGCAGAGTGGCTGGGGATGAGGAGGGTGGACGAGATGCTTGAGGCAACAAGAGACAGAGACAGATGGAAGTCCATGATCGCCAACGCCATGCGGCAAGGCACTTGATGATGATGATGAGTATCAAACCCAGGCCTTGCCGTCGGAGCTCTGACATTCACCACTTGACCACAATGCTCATCTGGATATGTTTAGAATCGGATATAACAGAGACGGTGGGAGACAGGGACAGCTGGGGGTCTGAAATAAGATTTAAGTCGGTAATGTGGGAGATTTAAGTCGGTAATTCGGGAGATTTAAGTCGGTAATTCGGGAGATTTAAGTCGGTAATTCGGGAGAAAATGTCAGCTATAAAGTTTGATGATATAATCTTTACTGCCTTGTATACATTATTCAGTCAGCAGCTGAGTTCAAACTTCAAACAAAAACAAAAAAAACCAAAAAAAATCAGCACACACTTAAATAATAAACAAAACATTATGTTAACGCATGCATTATGGTTATCTCTCAAGAAACAAAACGGATCCTTAGTTCTATATTTAGATTTACAGCCCAGGTACTTTAGTGAACTTAATGTTCCATGACAGAAGAACATTACGTGTCAAAGGTGGCATACGACTTATTCAGATTTATTCCTGAAGCTCGGCAGTCAATTTACAAAATCCCTTGCACTCACATTTTGTGCTGACACAGCTGATCATACGTGCGACATTAAGATTTATGTCGGTATTCAAACTGAGAAAAATGGCGGCCATGAAAGTGGAAATGTCGTAAAACAGTGGGCTGTTCATGGGAAGAAAGTCGTAAAATTCAATGGCTGATGCTAATAATTCACAGCCAGTAGCGACAGGCAGACAACACAGAAGGAAGGACTTGACTTCTGACAGTTCAGATTTCAGACAGTTTGTTCATAGTACAGGCCATCGCCCCTTCTGAAGAAGTGTGTCAAGAGGATGCAGTACAATAATCTGAATAACGGACACGTTATTTATGGACTTACATATCTCCATAACTCACCTTATGAAACAAGAACCGGAAGAAATGGCCACATTACTCGCCAGATGTTCCATGACCATTGAGACGGCGAACGAAAGAAGTATTTCTATAAAATTCAGAGTGTGCATGAACAAGAGGAGAGAGAGAGAGAGAGAGAGAGAGGATGACAGAGACAGACCAGAAAGAGAGACAAAGAGAGAGAAACAGAGAGAGAGAGAGAGAGAGAGAGAGAGAGAGAAACGGGAAGACAGTGAGAGAGAGAGAGAGAGACAGACAGACAGACAGACAGACAGGAGAAAGAGAGAGGGCAGGCAAGTTAGGCGGACAGTCCAGACAACACATGCACACACACACGCGCAAAGAACAATTTTTACAGACGGATGCGCTGGACACAAAGACACAAGATTGAAACTTGTCTTAATCATGATTAAATTAAAAGAGAAGACCAATTCGCACAGTCATGATTAAATTAAAACAGAAGACCAATTCGCAGTCATGATTAAATTAAAAGAGAAGAGCAATTCGCAGAGTCATGATTAAATTAAAAGAGAAGAGCAATTCGCAGAATCATGATTAAATTAAAAGAGAAGACTAATTCGTAGAGTCATGATTAAATTAAAAGAGAAGAGCAATTCGCAGAGTCATGATTAAATTAAAAGAGAAGACTAATTCGTAGAGTCATGATTAAATTAAAAGAGAAGAGCAATTCGCAGAATCATGATTAAATTAAAAGAGAAGACTAATTCGTAGAGTCATGATTAAATTAAAAGAGAAGAGCAATTCGCAGAGTCATGATTAAATTAAAAGAGAAGACCAATTCGTAGAGTCATGATTAAATTAAAAGAGAAGACCAATTCGTAGAGTCATGATTAAATTAAAAGAGAAGAGCAATTAGCAGTCATGATTAAATTAAAAGAGAAGAGCAATTCGCAGAGTGGCAATTCTGTATGGATGATAATAATACTCTTTCAAGTTTTAGCTGACATGCACAGAATTCTGTGGGTTTTATGGAGATAGGTCTGCCTTTAAATCCGCCCTCATAGAACTGACCCTAAAATCATGTCTCTGCAGTTCTATATAGGGTTGGGGAAGGTAAAGCATTGAGAGAGGAGCGGGCACCGTCCTCATAAATCTAACCTGAAAGTAGTGATGCTTCTACCACACACCATACCACCAACAAACGATTAGATAGCCGTGTGAAATCGTTCTCCCATCTTGTCTTTGAAGTTGAAAGACTACCACCTCACTCCCTGGGACTTCATGTTTACGGCACAACATGTGACTATCTCTTCTTTGAAGTAAAACAAACACAAACAAAATCCTTTAACCCTTGTGATCTTATGTTTATAGGGCAGTGTTTCTCTGTCTGTCCTTTGAAGTAAACACAAACAAAATCCTTTAACCCTTGTGATCTTATGTTTATAGGGCAGTGTATCTCTGTCTGTCCTTTGAAGTAAAACAAAAAGGGGAGGAGGCATTAAGATGTTTTCACACACACACATACATACATACACACACACACACACACACATATACAACACATACACTACATCACACACACACATACACACACACATACACACACACACACTCATAACACACACATACACACACACACACACATACATACAACACACACACAACATATACACACACACACACATACATACACATATACACACACACACACTCCACACACACACACACACACACACACACACACACACACACACACACACACACTCACACCACACATACACACACACACACACACACACATACACACACACACACAAACACAACACAAACGCAGGGAGAGAGAGACAGACAGAAGCAGAGACAGAGGAAGAGCGAGACGGACAGAGCCAGAGATAGACAGACAGGCAAAGAGACACAGAGGCATAGGTAGAGGGGGGCAGGAACAGAGATACAGACGAGACAGAGACAGAGACAGACACTGAGAGGGATAGACAGACAGGCAGACAAACAAACAAACTGAGAGAGAGAGGGGGAAGAGGGAATGCGTGCGCGTGCGTAACACTCATTAGCAAACAAACGAACAAACAGCAGCAGCAGCAACAACAAAACAGACATTTTTCCTTTGCCCAAAAGTTACGATGGTGACAACGCTCAAATTACTGACCACGTGAATAAAGATGTATCAAAATAAGAAGAAGAAGAAGAAGAAGAAGAAAGAAGAAGAAGAAGAAGAAGAAGAAGAAGAAGAAGAAGAAGAAGAAGAAGAAGAAGAAGAAGAAGAAGAAGAAGAAGAAGAAAAGAAAGAAGAAGAAGAAGAAGAAGAAGAAGAAGAAGAAGAAGAAGAAGAAGAAGAAGAAGAAGAAGAAGAGAAGAAGAAGAAGAAGAAGAAGAAGAAGAAGAAGAAGAAGAAGAAGAAGAAGAAGAAGAAAAGAAGAAGGGAAAAAGAAGAAGAAGAAGAAGAAGAAGAAGAAGAAGAAGAAGAGAAGAAGAAGAAGAAGAAGAAGAAGAAGAAGAAGAAGAAGAAGAAGAAGAAGAAGAAGAAGAAGAAGAAGAAGAAGAAGAAGAAGAAGAAGAGAAAGAAGGAAGAAGAAGAAGAAGAAGAAGAGAAGAAGAAGAAGAAGAAGAGAAGAAAAGAAGAAGAAGAAGAAGAAGAAAGAAGAAGAAGAAGAAGAAGAAGAAGAAGAAGAAGAAGAAGAAGAAGAAGAAGAAGAAGAAGAAGAAGAGAAGAAGAAGAAAGAAGAAGAAGAAGAAGAAGAAGAAGAAGAAGAAGAGAAGGAAGAAGAGAAGAAGAGAGAAGAAGAAGAAGAAGAAGAAGAAGAAGAAGAAGAAGAAGAAGAAGAAGAAGAAGAAGAAGAAAGAAGAAGAAGAGAAGAAGAAGAAGAAGAAGAAGAAGAAGAAGAAGAAGAAGAAGAAGAAGAAGAAGAAGTAGAAGAAGAAGAAGAAGAAGAAGAAGAAGAAGAAGAAAGAAGAAGAAGAAGAAGAAAGAAGAAGAAGAAGAAGGGAAGAAGAAGAAGAAGAAGGAAGAAGAGAAGAAGAAAGAAAGAAGAAGAAAGAAGAAGAAGAAGAAAGAAGAAGAAGAGAAGAAGAAGAAGAAGAAGAAAGAAGAAGAAGAAGAAGAAGAAGAAGAAGAAGAAGAAGAAGAAGAAGAAGAAAGAGAAGAAAAAAGAAAGAAAGATGAAAAGAGCGGGGGAGAAGAAGAGAAGAAGAAGAAGAAGAAGAAGAAGAAGAAGAAGAAGAAGAAGAGAAGAAGAAGAGAGAAGAAAGAGAAGAAGAAGAAGAAGAGAGAGAAAGAAGAAGGAAGAAGAAGAAGAAGAATGACGAAGAAGAAGAGAGAAGAAGAAGGAAGAAAGAAGGAAGAAGAAAGTGCGAAGAAGAAGAAGAAGAAAGAAGAGAAGAAGAAGAAGAAGAAAGAAGAAGAAGAAGAAGAAGAAGAAGAAGAAGAAGAAGAAGAAGAAGAAGAAAGAAAAGAAGAAGAAGAAGAAGAAGAAGAAGAAGAAGAAGAAGAAGAAAACAAATCTCTTTCTCAAAAACGCCACAATGATGACACTGTTCATAAATCAGCACCGTCTGGCCTGGGGGGGGGGGGGGGGGGGGGGGGAATCCCGGGGCTAATCCTCTGTAATCCCCTGCTTGAATGGGATTAAACAGTGGAGTCTTGATGGGGGAAGGCATAACTGTCCTGGTCAATTAGCTTTAGCAAAGTGGAGAAGGTTCGTCACGCCCTGTCGATAAAAGGTTCATGCTAGGCTCGCACCAGGTTCACACCAGGTTCACCAGTGTGACAGTCCAATCAGTAACGGACTCTACCCAAGCCTCCTCCCTACACACTCGTGCGCTCAAACACGCAAGCAAACATACACATACACGTAAGCACACATACACACACGTGTACACACGCGCGCAAGTGGCACGCATGTGGCGAGTTCCAGCGCGCGCGCACACACACAAACTCACTCAATTACAAACACACGCATATACTCGAACGTGCACACATGCACACCCTTACACAAACACACACACAGACATACACACTCACACACACGCGCGCACAAACTCATCTCTCTCTCTCTCTCTCTCTCTGTTACACAAACACACACACAGACACACACATAATAATAATAGTATAATTACAATATTTATATAGTGCAAAATCTTGATAAAATCAAATCTAAGCGCTGAAGCAGACACACACGCACGCACGCACGCACGCACGCATGCACGCACACACACGCACGCACGCACACACACACACACACACACACACACACCACACACACACACACACACACCACACACACACACACGCATGGCTATAAATGAGGAGAAAGAATAAAAGCAATAAAAGCAAGAATAAAAGCAATGGAAAATTATAGAGAGCATAGCATATATAATTAGGCCTATATATTATGACCATGTGATTCCCCTCCGAGCGGAGACAGGCTGCAGAGGGGGGGGGGGGGGGGGTTGAGTGAGGTTAGGATTTTATGCGGAGGAGAAAAGGTGAGTTTTGAGAGCGGACTTGAAGGAGACAAAAGTAGGTTGCTGACGGACTGAGAGAGGAAGTTTGTTCCAGGAGAGTGGACCAGAAACAGAGAAGGCTCGTGGACCATAGGTATTGAGCTTAGTGCGTGGAAAGCGAAAAGTCAGAGGATCGGAGGCAGAGCGGAGGGTACGTGAGGGAACATAGATCTCAAGTAGGCTTGACAGGTAATCGGGGGCTGCGTTATTGAGGCTTTTGTAGCACATGCTGTCTAGTTTGTACTGTATGCGCTTTGATACAGGGAGCCAGTGAAGTTGTGCCAGGAGAGGAGATATGTGGTCAGCTTTTTTCTTTTTGAGTACAAGGCGTACAGCATTGTTTTGAATGCGCTGTAGGATGTGAATGGTGGAGGCAGGAAGACCAGACAGGAGTGAATTGCAATAGTCAATGCGAGACATTATGAAGGAGAGAACGAGTTTTGCAGTTGTTTCCACAGAGAGATACTTCCTGATCAGGCTTATACAATGGAGGTGATAGTAGCAAGATCTGGCAGTTTGAGAAACAAAGTTGTTCATGGAGAGGGTAGAGTCAATGCAGACACCAAGGTTTTTAGCTGAATCAGAAATTGGGACTGATGTGTTACATAATGGGAGAGAAAGAGGAGGCAGCTGAGAAAGTTTCTGACGGGTGCCAATGAGGATAGCTTCTGTCTTGTCGTCATTAAGCTGAAGTTCGTTGAACGTCATCCAGTTCTTAATGTCCGAGTAACACTCAGTGGTGCGAGTCAACAGGCGCTGTATATTATCACACAAACTCATCTCTCTCTCTCGCTGTTACACACACACACACACACACACACACACACACACACACACACACACACACACACACACACACACACTGCATAATACGCTACACCGATGAAGCCTGACAGTTCTACAGCTCTCATTGCTTTTGCTTCGATCGCTTCTTCCGGATTTTGTTTTGCTTGTTTTGTTTTGTTTTCTTTGTTTTTGTTTTGTTTTGTTTTGCATCTTTACTTGACTCTGATGTAATGTCTTTTGACTCAGAACATATCCACATATCCACCTGAAGCACATCCTTTTTTTCCTCCTAAAAGCGCACGTGCACAGGCGTTAATTTAATAAAATAACGAACACATCTAAATCACTGACGCCTGTCCACCTTTCACCCCCATCCCCACCCTATACCCACGACACACACCGGTAGGACCTCAAATATATAAGTGATCCGTTTTCACTTGTTTTCATGTATTTAGCGAGGGTCACAGGGTCATAGCTCACCAGCAGTGAACTTTTGACATGCCTCTGAACGTGTTCCTAGTACAATGAAAATATTTGTCAATTTGTCCCTTTGTTGGTTGAAGCACCTGTAGGGGTGCATTCGGGTGTGTGCTTCGGCTGTACAGCTCTCTCTCTCTTTCTTTCTTTCTCTCTCTCTCTCTCTGTCTCTCTCTCTCCTCTCTCTCTCTCTCTCTCTCTCTCTCTCTCTCTCTCTCTCTCTCTCTTTTCTCTCTCTCTGTCTCCTTAGATTTGGGTATCTGAAGCACACACGTGTAATGAAACTACCAATACATGAAATAGCCCCAAAAGAAGAAAAGTCTCCCTTAAAAAGGTGTGACCAGACAGACAGGAACAAGCAGACATGATTCGCTATGTCAGACTGCCCTTCAAAACCAATAATCTTTATTATTATGAGTAAAAACAGTTTGCAATAATTACACTCGGTGTATGGCAACATGAGTTCGGGAACTTGTCACAACAGACATATCAACATACGAAATTATACCTATCTGTTGATAACAGCTGCCGACGTTTGCTGAAAACCTGGTACCCGTTGGATTAATTAAACCGTTTTGCTGACGTGAGCGGTAGCCAGGTGGGTAAGACATCAGACTTCAAATCAGAAGATCTGAGTTCAAGCCTGCCCAAGTACATCCCGCCTGGTGGTTAAAGGATGGAGATTTTTTAGGATCCCCCAGGTCAACACCTGTGTGTACACCTGTTAGTGTAGAAACCCCCAACTGTGTGTACACGTATGCAGAGATTCTGTAAGTCACCCCAGTGTCTGGTGGCTTACGGAAACGTAAATACCCAACATGGACGCCCGGCCAAGGCGGTGTATACACGCTGTGCAGCGGTAGTGTACAAAAAGAGACCTACACAAACTGGGGTGAAGAGGTATTTGTAGAATTCGTTTTAGGGTGAGACGTTTTCTTCTTTTATTGTTGTTTAAAGCCCAGCCGACTGCGCAGAGCCATATCAGGGCTAATACCGCTTCAAAATACACAAAACTTCAACAGGGGAAAAAAAAGAAAAGAAAATTAAGTACACATATCAATGCATTTGCGCACATAACCTAAGGACATGCCCCCGGCGTAGGACCATTCCGTCCATTTATCGCACACGGAAGATTTAAAAAACACACCTGAATACAAATATAAGCATACATAAAGACACCAAAACATATATAAAAACAAGCATAAATTACCTAAAATTGCTTCCGCATATGTCACCTCCTTAGAGCCGAAAATGCACTTAATACATGTACCAGTTATCAATCCGAAGGAAAAGTACGTAAGATTTTATCGAACAAATACAGGTGAATGGCCATTAAGGCAGAAAATGACAAGCAGAAATGACAGAAAGCAAAGCAACAAGGCAGAAACAAAGAGAGTGACAGAAAAGAGGAAATTTCCAGCACAGAATGTCCAGAAGGTGGGGATAATATTTATACTGAAAGAGCCCCCCGGCAACCCAACGTGGGGAGGGTAAGACGTGTGGTTTTTAAACTAGATTTAAAAGCAGAAAAGGCAAGTATTAGGCGAAGGGAGAGTGGAAGTCTATTCCAGGCAAACGGTCCTGAGACAGTAAAAGAACGCTGGCCAACAGTTGCACAGTGTAGCAAAAACAACGTTCATACTTGCATTTTAAAAAAATCGACGTAGGAACGCTAAAAGAAAAAATAAATAAATAAAAAAGCTCTAAGACATCACTGGAGAGAAGAAGACAGGCGACATGGCCGAGTTACTCACTCTGGTACTTCAGTTCAATTTCATTTTCAATTTAAATTTCACAAGATGACGTGTCCGCGCTCGGAATGAATTCCATACGCACTAACGTCACAGGTGCCATGTGATGGATACGAGCGTAAGATCCTGATAAGATCCAGAATGATTGCGGCACAAGCCTTAAGCCTGCACATAAACCCATGAGCTGGCCAGGTCCTGAGGCCCTACGTACATCGTTCCTTAATCCTGAGGTCGTAGGGGAGTGAGGTGGCAGAGACCTCAACTTTTCCCGGGGAGAAGAGTGGCAAAATGGTTCAGACGTTCGTCTGCCAATAACTAAACTCGAGGTTCCATGGTTCGCTCCCCGTACAGGCCTTGACTTTTCTCCTCAGTTTGACCAGAAAATTGAACTGAAAGTCTAGTCCTTCGGAAGAGGATGAAAAACGAGTCACACCCGTGTGCCTTCTGGCTGCGCACGCTAAAGATCCCACGGCAGTTGAAAATCGTGAAGAGCAGGGCATTGCCCGGCTGCCTTGGTAAAAATCATTGGAGATATAGGTTGATTTCCCAGGTCCCACCCCTTGAAGACCTATAACTGTATTAGCCTTCTTAGTGTAAAAAAATGAATATGAATTTGAAGCGAGGGAGAGGGGATGGGCGCCACCCTTGTGGTGCTAGTACTTCAGTTGACAGAGTACACATGCACTTCTTGATCACAAGTTGGTTGCTGTATGCCGTCATTTAACAACATATGCACTTCTTGATAACAACATTACTGCAGTTAAGTCGGCATTTAATAGGTACACATGCACTTGTTGAGAACAAACATTACCGCTGTGTGTTGTCAGTTTAAGAAGAGTAAACGCCTTGATAACAACTTTACTGCAGTTAAGTCGTCATTTTATAAGTACAAATGCACTTTTTGATTACAAGCATTACTGTTGTATGTGGGCAGTTTCAGGACAGTAAGCATGCACTGCTTGATAAAACTTCATTGCCGTATATTTCGTCAACATATCTTTTGGACTCGCATATTGCGCCATAACCGCAATGAAGGGTACTGAACGTACGATCGTATGCACCACAGCCAGATACGAACTTCATTAGTCAGTACCTCAGGGTAGGGCAGGGCCAAAGATAAAAGACTATTATGGAGTGAGGAATTTGCAATGTCATCTTCTGTCGACGCTAGCATTACCAGCACGCTACCCATCTCTCTATCGGTGCTTTATCTTCCTCGTCCTTAAAGAGGGGCAGGCGACCCTTTGCAGCTGGGTGGACTGGGACGGTGCATTCAAAGTGTAGCTTAAATCTGCATTCGAGTTATAACACAAATCTGATAAACCATCTACATGGCAACCACGCTCGTTCTGCTTTGATCACAGCTTTCGTTGCTCTAAATCGTCATTATGCCGTCTCGACATCTGTATAGGAGTTTGCTCAAGAGGATAATAAAATAATAATAATAATAATAATAATAATAATAATAATAATAATAATAATAATAATGATAATGATAAAAATAATAATAATAATAATAATGATGATGATGATAATAATAATAATAATAATAATGATGATAATGATAATAATAATAATAATAATAATAATGATGATAATAATAATAATAATAATAATAATAATAATAATAATAATGATAATAATAATAATGATGATAATAATAATGATGATGATAATAATAATAACAAACAACAACAACAATAGTAATAATAATAAACATTATCATGATTACTAGTAGTAGTAGTAGAAGTAGTGGTAGTAGTATATGGCTTCAAGTCTTGAGAATTCAAATCAAGGCGTACTACGTACCAGATATACGAATGCAATCAACGGAGACTATACATACAATATACAAAAAAACACCTACATAAACTGGGGTAAAAAAGTACTTGTAGAATTCGTTTTCGGGAAGCAAGGTGGGTTTTCAAACTGTATTTAAAAGCAGAAACAGCAGGTGTTTGGCGAAGGGAGAGTGGAAGTCTATTCCAGGCAGACAGTGCTGAAACAGCAAAAAAACGCTGGCCAACACTTGATAGTTTTAAATCTAAGAACATGAAGGGTAAAGAATGTCTAAAGCTGAGCGCAAGGTACGAGTTGGGATTTCATATGCGTTCCGCCCAAATCTGTCAGTGGGTATCTGACAGACTCCTTGAGCCTATGCAAAACTCTAGATGCACTGGCAAGACGGGAGGGGGGGGGGGGTACCCTAGAGAAAACAGTACTGAGGTGACACGGCCAGAATGACTGGAATAATAAGATGGGTAATGAACACAGTAATGTTGCCCAGGGTCCTACCCGCGACCCCTGCGGTTTTATTTCACCATCACCATCATCATTATTACAACCATATATCATATATATATATCATCAACACCATCATCATCATCCTTATTATTGTTATCATCATCATCATCATCATCCTTATTGTTATCATAATCATCATCACCACTATTATTATCACATCATCATCATCATTATTGCTTAAAGCCCAGTCGACTGTGCAGAGCCATGTCAAGAATATGACCATTGCCATTTTGTATACAACACCTCGATGATCCTGAAAAAAAGCTCCAAAAAAATAAATTAATTACACTGTCAAATGCATTCGTGCACATCATCATAAAAAATGCTTCTGGTGATGACCGTTCCGTCCAATTTACCATCCTGGAAGTGGGGATTAAAAAAAACTAAATACATATGCAAACGTCACAAAGGACACTAAAACAAAATACCAAAAAGGCCTAAAATACTTAAAATTGCTTCTATATATCACATTTCCTTAGAGCCAAAAAATGCCGTTGATACAAGGAACCAATTGTGAAACCTATGTCTCCCAACCTGTCTTTTCCTTGCTGCTCTCTCCCCCTCCCTCTCTATCTCCCTCTCTATCTATTTATCTCCACCCCTACTTCCCCTCTCTCTCCCTTCTCTTTCCCTCCCTCCCTCCCTCAATGTACAATGAAAATTGTTATTTCATTACCTGACCGCCGTATTCAACAACATCTGTGGCTACATAATTTAGTTTTCTCCTGAGAGGGTCAAAGGCTTGTCTGAGGTGTAAAACAAGGTAACAGCTGTTTTGATGACATGCACCGGCAACAATGCTACACTTTAATGTAATAACTATACTGTTGTTTAGACTGGCGATGATGTGCACAAACAATTGTGCGCGTGTAGGTGTACGGCTGAAAATACACTGACACCTTTGTACACAGTGTTCATGATGTACGTATCTCATTATGCACGTGTGTTGTTTAAGGTACACCTTTGTACACAGTGTTCATGATGTACGTATCTCATTATGCACGTGTG
This sequence comes from Monoplex corrugatus, assembly GCA_030674185.1. Classification (NCBI taxonomy): domain Eukaryota; kingdom Metazoa; phylum Mollusca; class Gastropoda; order Littorinimorpha; family Ranellidae; genus Monoplex; species Monoplex corrugatus. The sequence goes on along the minus strand of JAPXFY010000021.1, from coordinate 70,568,380 downwards.
TTGTTTAAGGGTACACCTTTGTACACAGTGTTCATGATGTACGTATCTCATTATGCACGTGTGTTGTTTAAGGGTACACCTTTGTACACAGTGTTCATGATGTACGTATCTCATTATGCACGTGTGTTGTTTAATGGTACACCTTTGTACACAGTGTTCATGATGTACGTATCTCATTATGCACGTGTGTTGTTTAAGGGTACACCTTTGTACACAGTGTTCATGATGTACGTATCTCATTATGCACGTGTGTTGTTTAATGGTACACCTTTGTACACAGTGTTCATGATGTACGTATCTCATTATGCACGTGTTGTTTTAAGGTACACCTTTGTACACAGTGTTCATGATGTACGTATCTCATTATACACGTGTGTTGTTTAAGGGTACACCTTTGTACACAGTGTTCATGATGTACGTATCTCATTATACACGTGTTGTTTAAGGACACCTTTGTACACAGTGTTCATGATGTACGTATCTCATTATACACGTGTGTTGTTTAAGGGACACCTTTGTACACAGTGTTCATGATGTACGTATCTCATTATACACGTGTGTTGTTTAAGGCACACCTTTGTACACAGTGTTCATGATGTACGTATCTCATTATACACGTGTGTTGTTTAAGGGCACACCTTTGTACACAGTGTTCATGATGTACGTATCTCATTATGTACGTGTGTTGTTTAAGGTGCAAAAGAATACTATCTAAACACTGTAACTGTACACTTTGGTCAAGTGTTCATATGATTACTCTATTCTATACGTTTGATTATGAGTCATATTGATACAACACGTTATTTATACAGTTTGATGTATGAGTACACATTGATAAATACACGTTTTATTTATAGTATATCATGCGTTTTGATTTATAGTTGAAAGACAAACACTTATTTATACAGTATTGATTATGATCATATTGATAAACACGTTATTTATACAGTATTGTTTATGATCATATTGATAAACACGTTATTTATACAGTTTTGATCATGATCACATTGATAAACGTTATTTATACAGTTTTGATTATCATATTGATAAACACGTTATTTTACAGTATTGATTATTATCACATAAGTCATTGATAAACACGTTATTTTACAGTATTGATTATTATCACATTGACTTTAATTATGCGCGCATGTATGATAAGAATGTTTTGGTGTTATGTTTTGAGGATGTGTAAGCTTACATTAAATGACGCATGTGTGTAGTTTAACGGCTAACAATACCCAAACACACCATTTGTACTGTGTTCTGACGTTACACATATTTACTGATGAATGTGTGTTCTGTAAAGACAAAAAAAAAATACTTTGACACAATACTTTCAATGGGTTATGTAACATTGTTGATGTGTATATTCAGTGACGACTTGTGCAGGTGGATGGTTAAGAATACTTCGACACATCACAGTTTTGCTGATATTTCATTGAGACACATGTTATTCTTATTCTTATTCTTATTGTTTAAAGCCCAGCCAACTGCGTAGAGCCTCACAGGACGGCTATCATCATTTCAAAACGTTCACAATATCTCGCTGAATAAAAACCACTTGGAAGAGAAAATTAGATACACCTATCAATGCAATCGCGCACGTACTCAATGGATGTGTCCCTGGCGTTGACCATTCCGTTTAGTTTATCATCATAGGGGGGTGAAAAGGATTGTTTCACAACAACCAGAGAGAGACGGGTATCTCTCTGTGTATGTGTCATGTGACAGAAATGAGTAACAAGATTTCTTCTTCAATCCTGTACAGGTGGATCTTCACCAAATTCTGGTCACAGTTGTGGACTGTTACTGAGTTGCCAAAACGAAAGTTTGGAAAGTACAGCTCAGCTCCAAGATTAACGACAAGCAGACAATTTGAAAAAGGTGTCCACAGCATTTTCTGAGAAACTTCTGACAATACTTAATATCTTTGTTGATTTGTTGTGACAGTCTGACAGGCTGACACAACACTAATATAAAAAATATAGACTAGGTAAAACATAGTCTAGGTAGGGCCTCAGGACCTGGCCAGCTCATGGGTTTATGTGCAGGCTTAAGGCTTGTGCCGTGATCATCACAGACATGGCATCTATGACGTTAGTGCATATGGAATTCGTTCCGAGCGCGGAGACGTCATCTTGAGAAACTGAAACTGAAACTAAACTGAAACTGTGACAGTCTACCGTTGTCCTAGACGAAGTTCAGTGTTATTTTTCCGTCACACTGATGTCGACAAGCACTCTCACGTTAACGCAACGTATGTGGTATGCATGACGCACGCGCTGTCATATAACGCTTGATCACATTGCTCTAGTTTTGGTAACATCTGCACAAAACCTATGACAGAGAAAGACTGACGGACAAAGAGACAGAGAGAGAGACAGAGAGAGAGACAGAGAGAAAGAGAACTACGCTGTTTCTACCAGAAAGCATTTACAGACGAACGGACAAGGAGACAAAGAGACAAAGAGAAAGACAATGATATTCTGTTTCTCAGTAGTGTTGTCACTCATGTTTTTGTTTGTTTATTGGTTGGTTGGTTGGTTGGTTGATTGGTTGGTTTTTCTTTTTTTTTTTCTTTCTCTCTTTTTTTTAAAAATCTGATTAGAACACACCCACAAATACCTCACGTATCTTTGATCAAAAGTTTTACATAGAAACGCCAGGGACTCTATTCTCCCCTCGCTAAGACATTACTGGCACGTGCTCATTTAAATCCATACATTCGTCATGTTTAATTCTGTCGTTGTGGTGACCCACATTTGGTAAAGATATGCTGACTGGGATAAATCAATGATTACCGGTAATCCTTCACTGACACATATTTTATTCAGATACAGAGAGACAGAGACACAGAGAGAGGAGAGAGAGGGGGGGGGGTGAAGGCGAGGGGGAAGAGCGAAAAGACTTCAAACTTCAGATGGTTCATTCATTTAGGCCACCGCCCCTTTACAGGGGATGCACATGACAAAGAACTGCACACTGTTTAACTACGTAGTGCACAATATTTCCTAAGTTCAAAGGTTGTGTACAAATACGTAACGGTTTTATGGTTCTTTCATTTGCAGATACAATTTATAACAACAACAACAATAATAATGATAATGATATTAAAAAAGAAAAGAAGAAGAACAAAACAATAATAATAATAATAACAATAATAATAATAATAATAACAATAACAGTGATGACGACGATGACGATGACGATGACGATGACGATGATGATGATGATTCCGTCTGAGTACTACGACAGTGTACGTCAAGCTCAGAACATGCTCGTTGCCCGTTACATAGGGGAAAAAAGGCACACACATAAATAAACTTATTGAGATAATATAAAGCAGGCTTTCAAAAACACTGAGATGGAATAAGTTCTTCTCTGATTTCTTTCAACAATAGACAAAAAAAAGTACAAAATGGAAACGTCTTTCTCTTTCGTATAGGTGAAACACACACACACACACACACACACACACACACACACACACACACACACACACACACACACAGATGGATAAAGAGAAAGATACAGGCAGAGGAGAGACAGAGGGAAGAGGAGAGAGAGAGACACACCACACACACACACACACACACACACACACACACACACACACACACACACACACACACACACACACACACACACACACACACACAGGCAGACACTACACACACACACAGAAGACATACAGACGGGAGAGGAGCGACTTAAATATTTTGTTATACAACTCATCGTCCATAGTCCTCAGCCATTCTGTTAGTGTTGCTCCATCTTTGGCTCACCAATCGGGGAGTGAGACAGATACACAGGACTTATAGAAACAGTTAGAAACAAAGAAGGGTGGTGAGGGTACGCTAACACAAAATTTAATCAACGAGCGTAGACAGAGACATTTTACGTCCAAAGTAAACAATCAAGATTTGGGCACACTAACACAAGATTTAACCCTTTGGCTCCCGCACCCTATTCACCAACTGCGAAAACTTAACCCTCTGATTCCCTCACCCTTTCCACCAGTTTCCTGCAGGAAGCTGGTGGAAAGGGTGAGGAAATCAGAGGGTTAAGTTTTTGCTTCGCTTGCATGGTTGGCAATACATGATGCTGGTGGGCAGGGTGCGGCAGTCAAAGGGTTAATCAATAATCAAAGACAGAGACACTTCACGTCCAAAGTAAAACAATCAAGAGTTTTCCGTATAAATGGCTGATTTCATCTCCTCTGCTCTTAAAAAGCAGCAGGCAGGAAACGGAGAAGAAAAAAACAACAACCAAGCAAACAAACAAAAAACAAAAAAACAAAAAACAAAGTGCTACATCACTGCGAGGTGTGTGTCTTGATCATTGTGCACCGCGACTGAAAGAAAGGAAATTCCGGTTTTAAATCGACACTCGTGCCGCGTTACGTCACGGTTTGTTTGCACGGTTACTTTAAACACGTAGCAGATCATCAGCTACCTGGGCCTTCAGGTAGGATTTCGTTTTCTTGAGTCATACCTTTGGGACGTGGTATTTGTAGGTCGTAGATCGAAATGCCTGAGCAGCGCATACTGGGCAGTACCGGTTTAATGACGAATAAGTTCGGAAAGGAGGCACTGATTGTAAAGCGCAAGGTAAACATCGTCGATCGAAAGGTGCTGAACCAGCATTCCTTGCTCCTTCCCTATTTGATTCACACGCGTTTGCTCGCACGTATGCACTCAAGGGCATACTGTATGCAGCATGTATGCCTAGTGCCTCACCTACCCAACGACATACATTCGCACGCGCGCGCAAACACACACACACACACAAACAAACAAACACACACACAAACATGCACCACACACACACATACCACACAGGAACATTAAGCGTGCGTCTCTCTCTCTCTCTCTCTCTCTCCCCTCCCTCCCTCTCTCTTTCTCTCTCTCCCGATTTCCCAAGGCAACCAACATATGTGCAGACCTGCCAGTACTTAAAAAACCATCTTTGTGTTTATGTATAAGCTTGCAAAATATCAAACAAGCACAGTGAAGATTCTGTACGTCATGTGTAGCTCGCTTACGGAAAACTCGAAAACACCTATTACACTAGAGATGGCAAGATGTTTAAAACTTACACACACACACACACACACACACACACACACACACACACACACACACACACACACACACACACACCACACAAAGGAACATTAAGTGCGCATCTCTCTCTCTCTCTCTCTCTCTCCTCTCTGTCTGTCTGTCTGTCTGTCCGTCTCTCTCTGTCTGTCTGTCTGTCTGTCTCTCTCTCTCTCTCATACAGTTACAAACAGCAGGTATGTACTTTTATCCTGGGAGCAGCCTGACGGCCACTACATCCAGAACAATAGGAAACAATCATAAAAATTAAAACATATTTTAAGTATTACAAAATATTTCAAATATGATCACAAGTCCCTGAGAAAATAATGATGTTAACTACGGAGTTTTGCCTTCCAGACACGCTTTCCCGACTCTTCAACAATCCACTTTTTAATTTTTTTACCTGAATCTGGTAAAGGTTCACTGTTACAGAGCTGAGGAAATATAGTTCATGTTTTGTCTCAGAGACAGAGACAGTTGAACCAATGACCAGACGCACGTACACACACACACACACACACACACACACATACACACACACAGAGACACACACAGAGACACACACAGAGACACACAGACACACAGACACACGCACACACAGACACACACAGATACACACACACACACAGATACACACACACACACACACAACACACACACACACACACACACACAAACACACACACAAACACACACACACACACATACACACACAACACATACACACACAACACACACACACACCACACACACACACACACACACACACACACACACACACACACACACACACACACACACACACACACACACACACACACGTTCCAGCCAATACGAAATAATCTTCCTTTACAAAAGGGGAGATGGGGAGAGGGGATTGAAAAAGAGAAAGCAGATCGGAAGAAAATAAAAAGAAAACGACAAAAATTCTTGCTATTCTGTCAAAATTTGCTTGAACTTTATTTCACCCGACCTGTCCCAGGTTATGCAAACGTGACATATAACTCAGCTGCCGGGGAATGTTTAACCTCTGCAAGCGGTGTTTGTTCCCGTCTCCGTGTGTCACACAGAACAACAATGGACAAAGGTCAGATGAATTATGCCAGGTATCAAACTGCCCTAGAGTCGGTTTGAAAAAAAATGGCTGAAATATTCGGCTCTTTATCTTTTCTTTTTGTCCGAAGGTAGTTGACTGTTTTGATAAAGACGCGGACTCAAGATCTCGAGTGTCGAGTTCAATCCCAACCCACGGCATAAAAGATGGTTCATTCGCTGCCTGTCAACGCTCCAGCCAAGCGGTGATGTCAGAGCTTAGTGGTTTATACATCCCAATCCCCCTCCGCCCCCCCCCCCATTTCAAGATCTTACCAAGGCATAAGTTTTTGCGGAGGCTCAAGGAATCTACCAGACAGTTGTTGGCAGATTTGGGTGGAGCACATACGGAGTTCTCTGAACTCCGAACTCTGAACTCCGTGGGTAGTGTGAATCATGGCGTCAGTTGGAAAGCGGGAACAAAAAATGTACAAGTTTTTTGAAAGCATAAACATAATGGACTGGTAAGGCAATAAGAGAAAAAGGAAGAGGCGACATACAAATCGTATGACCATTGTCTGAAACAAGAAAACTCTCAGCATGGACATACAAATCAAGTGATAGGAAAGAGCACCGTGAATTCACTGATTGATTTAACTCAGTTTTAGGTCAGTATGAGGTGGGTTTAGGTCACTATCCACCTCATAAAGTACACCCCACGTGGGTAATCCCAGGGAAATTGGAAACTGCTCCAAGAACTCCAACTGCCAAAATTACAAAGTCTAAGACTCTACTATGCCTGACGTACAAGATGGCTGAAGGGCGGTGCCGGCTATCCCTGCTCAACACTTCTTTTAACAATCGCCGACAGGAGCAAAATAACTGTACGACCAAAGATAGTTGCCAATAGCGCGACCGGAAACTTCATTACCAGACGGTCAATGACCGACAACGACAGAGCATTTTGTATCCCGAACAGCGTAGGAAACAATACAGATATTCGTTTTTCATGTAAACAATAACAGACAGGAAGAGGAGTCAGTGGAGTTATTTCAAGAGGGATTCACCGTGCTATGACAGCTCCATATGCGCTCCACCCAAATCTGCAAGCAATTATCTGACATACTTCATAAGCCTGCAAAAAAAAAAAAAAAAAAAAATGCGCTGGCAAGGTCTTGAAACGGGGAAAGGGGAGAAGGGACCTATCAAACACCAAGCTGACACCACCAGGATGATGGAAAC
>JAPXFY010000021.1:70550998-70555998 GCA_030674185.1 Monoplex corrugatus | reverse complement strand
TCTGAACATTCTACTTAGAAACCACATCTCGGCTGCCTCAATCTTGTTCTGGCTTTGCTTGTTGGTTGTCCACGCCTCACAACCGTATATAACAGTATTGGTTACAGTTCGATACAAGACACCAAAATAACCAAACAACAAAAAACAGCAATACAGTTGGCTACAGGACATCTGAAGTATGCAAACAAGACACACCAAAACAGTTCGCTGAATCACACTGACCAGTCCAAACAAACAGTGGTGATAATATTATTGCAGGGCACAACGTGTGAACAGGATGTTAGCACCAGTAACAGGAAGGGTCAGCACACGAACGGCGCCGCGCATGTGCTGACTGCATTCAAGGTGTAGAAAGCTCAATATACCGCTCAACGTGCTCAGTGGCCCGGCAGTTGATCAGCTGTTAAGGCCCCTTGCTGCTCATAATGCAAGGGTGTGGGTTTCAATCCTAGGGCGGGCCATGTTTTTGTTTTTGTTTTGTTTCTAGTTCGATGGCTCTCTCTCTCTCTCTCTCTCTCTCTCTCTCTCTCTCTCTCTCTCTCTCTCTCTCTCTCTCTCTCTGTCTCTCTGTCTCTCTCTGTCTCTCTCTGTCTGTCTCTCTGTCTCTCTGTCTCTCTCTCTCTCTGTCTCTCTCTCCCCTCTCTCTCTCTCTCTCTCTCTCTCTCTCCCCCTTTCTTTGTGTGTGTGTGTGTGTGTGTGTGTGTGTGTGTGTGTGTGTGTGTGTGTCTGTGTGTGTGTGTCTTAATTTTGTATTTATAAAAATGTGAAGTCAAGATCTGATATCTCGAGTTCAATCCCAGCCCGTAACATAAAGGAACTGGCCCGCTCACTGGCCATCTTAACGTTTCCATTATTCTGACGGTAACAGCTTAATGTTTCATAGGTCTACCTCCCCCCCCCCTACACACACGCACACACACGCACGATCACGAACACTAATACATACATAACAAAACAAAAACTACACAAAAGCAAACAAACAAAAACAAAACAAAACAAAAATCACACAAGCACAGTGACAATGACACAAACAATAAAAAACAACAACAAACGAATTAAAACAGAAATGAAACAAGAATTACACACAATGAAAAAAAAGGGAGTTGGCCAATTAAGAATAACAAGAGAAAAAACAAAAAGTGAAATCATAAGTAAGCGTAGGAACCACAATGAAAGCAAATGAACCAGTAAATGAATCGCATATTGATAGGACCTGGACTATATATACAATTTATGTTTCTAACTTTTTCATTTACTTCCCACACTTTCCGTTGTTGTTGTTGTTGTTGTTGCGTTGCTTTATATATACATATTTGTTCTTTTTTTTAAAGGTAAGATACACAGATGCACGTGTCATTTACATGCAATCAAGATTATTCGAGTGATAGGCTAATACAATACCAGTATAAAATACAGACTAGGTAAAACATAGGCTAGGTAGGGACTCAGGACCTGGCCAGCTCATGGGTTTATGTGCAGGCTTAAGGCTTGTGCCATGATCACCATACACATGGCACATGTAACGTTAGAGCATATGGAATTCGTTCTGAGCGCGGAGACATCGTCTTGAGAAACTGAAACTGAAACCGTTGTTTTGTTTTGTTTTGATTTGTTTTAAGCTTCCCTTTTCATTTATATATGCAGATTGTTTTGCCCACACTATGCAGGCGATAAGTTGCTACACAGTCTGCGTACTCTATCACCGGTGGGTGTGTATGCTGGGTGTTTTCGCGTTTCCATAAACCACCAGACACTGACATGACTTATAGGACCTTTCAAGTGCGTATTTGATGTTCATCCCATCATGCAAAATAACAGCAAACGGCACAACCTACAGACAGGTTGATAAGTTTAAATACCTGGGAACGATCATTTCACAGACGGCAGATGCACATCAGAAATAGCCAGCAGGATCGGCCAAGCCAAAACAACATTCAAGAAAATGACAAGCATTTTTACCAACAAATGTCTATCAATTAACGTCACGAAGCGAGTTCTTGAATGTTATATAGAACCAATACTGTTGTACGGATGAGAGGCGTGGACAGTCAAACAAACAAATGCCAGAAGAATGTTGAGAGTTCCGTGGACAGCAAAGAAGACAAACGAGACAGTCTTAATGGAGGTAGACACAAGAAGATCATTGATAAGGAAGATTAGGAAAAGACAGGCAACATTTGTAGACCATTTTATGAGGAAAGGGGAATTGGAGCACCTGGTCACAACAGGAAAGCTGGAGGGAAAGATAGCACCAGGTAGACCCAGGGAGAAAATATTGGACGGACTTGCAGAGTGGCTGAAGACAGACAGGGTGGAGGATGTGCTTGCGGCAGCAAGGGACAGATGCATATAGAGCGCCATGATCGCCAACGCCATGTGGCAAGGCACTTGATGATGATGATGATTTTGATGTTCTTCGTGCGTATATGCGGGGAAGGGGGGGGGCTTTAGACACTGGCACTGATACGTCTGCTACGCACGTTGCCCTGAGAGATAGGGAAAATCTCCACCCTTTACCCGTCAAGCAGAAAGTACCCAGGCAGGATCGAACCTGGACTCTCCGATCAGAACTGTGACGTGTCCACCACATGATCACCGTCATCAACCACTCCCCTGATCATTCCACAACGTCGTACGCCCCACAAAACAACAGAAGTACAAAGTGTACGGTACATCTCTATTTCTGTTGACTTACATTGAGTGTTCTGTACCCGGTTTTTGTTCCCGTCCACACGCCACGTCATTTTGTAATCAATTCACTCGGGTACGGGTAGGCATGATCTTCTTCACAGATATTCCTTCTAAAATTTCCTTTGTAATCTCTGTGTTTGAATAACGTATTAACCGGTGACAGCTGTGTGTGTGCGTGCGTGTGTGTGTGTGTGTGTGTGTGTGTGTGTGTGTGTGTGTGTGTGTGTGTGTGTGCGTTGTGTTGTGTTTGTGGTGTGTGTGTGTGTGTGTGTGTGTGTGTGTGTGTACGTGTGTGAGTGTATGTGTGTGTGTGTGTGTGTGAGTGTGTGTGTGTACATAGTGCAAGAGTTAGTGTGTACATGTGTGTGTGTGTGTGTGTGTGTGTGTGTGTGTGTGTGTGTGTGTGTGTGTGTGTGTGTGTGTGTGTGTCAGTGTGTGTGTGTAAAACAAACTTGTGTCAGCAAGATTGACTCAGCTGTTTCTGGATAGATCTTTACCAAATTTCAGTTCAACATGTAAGACCTTCAAGGAGTGCCTAATGCATAATTCATATTCACGGCGCCAATGTCAAGGTCTAACTGCCGGAAAAAAGTGCCTAAAATCAGCCTGAGTTTGAGGACCGCGTATGAACACTTTATCAGGAACTGGTGACAACATTTAACATCTATTTTCATCGTCATCACGGGCCGCCATTTTCTTTGCTTCGTGTCCCGTTTTAATTAGTTAACAACGCACCCTCGTGGTGTTTCTTGTTAATTAATTGTTAACATCTTATATGTTTCTTCAAGGTCATACTGACGTTGAGAAGTACAAAAACTGAATTGTCTGTCATAGTTTTGTATAAAACGACTTTTTCAAATGGCTTGACCGTCATATTAATTTCTGTGTTTTAACACGAATTAATCAAAACTCGAAAACGGTTTTCATCAATCAGTCGTCTCCTTTGTATGTATTCAACAGAGAGAGAGAGAGAGAAGAGGGGAGAGAGAGAGAGAGAGGGAGAGAGAGAGAGGGAAAGAGGGAGAGGAAGGGAGGGAGAGAGAGAGGGGGAGAGAGAGGGGGAAAGAGAGAGAGACACAGAGAGAGAGGAAGAGAGACAGACAGACAGAGAGGGAGACAGAGAGAGAGAGAGAGGGAGAAACAGAGAGGGAGAGAAAGGGAGAGAGAGGGGGAGAGAGAGGGCGGGAGAGACAGACAGACAGACAGGCAAACAGGCAGGCAGACAGACAGTCAGATAGACAGACAGTCACAGAGAGAGAGAAAGAAAGAGAGAGACACAGACACAGACAGACAGATAAACAGACACACACGCTGAGGAGGGAAACAGAAAGACAGAGACAGACAGATAGACAGAGACAGATGGACAGACAGACAGAGAGAAACAGACAGACAGATAGAAAAAAAAATCAGAAAATAAAACAGACAAACGAACAAAACTTACTACCATGTACGTTAAGTGTTTTATTAATAGAAAACAGCTCCACGTTGTCTCTAGCTGTCCCAGATACAAACCCGAAACCACCCTAGGCAATGGATTCATGAGGGCGGGGAGTAGAGGACGAGGGAGGGAGAGGGTGAAATGGACAGTTATATTGGACAGGTAATTATTTCACTGACATGTGTCTTGTAGGCCTACCTGCCTGAGGGAAGAGAGATATATCCGTATAGGACTGAGAGAGAGAGACAGAGAGAGACAGAGAGAGAGATAGAAAGAGACACAGAGAGAGGACAGAGACAGACAGACAGATAGAGACTCAGACAGACAGAGACAGTCAGACAGAGAATGAGAGAGAGAGGACAGACAGACAGACAGACATGCAGGCAGGCAGGCAGACAGACAGACAGACAGAGATGAGAGAGAGAGAGGGGAAAGAAAAAAGAGAAACAGACACAATACGCACGTGCATGTGTACGCGTTCATGCACATACACCACACACACACACACACACACACACACACACACACACACACAACACACACAACACACCTTCACACACACATACACACACACACACACACACCTTCACCAACAACACAGACACACAGACACACACACACACACACCTTCACACACACCACCACACACCTTCACACACACACATACACCAACACACACACACGCACACACATATAAACAAACACGCACGTACGCACACACACACACACACACAACACACACACACACACACACACACACACACACACACACACACACACACACACACAGCAGACAGACAGACCAGAAGAAAAAGAGTCAGCAGACTTAATCTTCTGCCATAGAGAAGACAAGACCCTTTTATTCATTTGT
>JAPXFY010000021.1:70503498-70543498 GCA_030674185.1 Monoplex corrugatus | reverse complement strand
TCTCACCTCACCTCCCTATGTCTGTCTGTCTGTCTGTCTGTTTTTCCTTCTTTCTCTCTCCCCTCACCTCCCTATGTCTGTCTGTCTGTCTGTCTGTTTTTTCCTTCTTTCTCTCTCACCTCACCTCACTATGTCTGTCTGTCTGTCTGTCTGTCTGTTTTTCCTTCTTTCTCTCTCACCTCACCTCCCTATGTCTGTCTGTCTGTCTGTCTGTTTGTCTGTTTTTCCTTCTTTCTCTCTCCCCTCACCTCCCTATGTCTGTCTGTCTGTCTGTCTGTCTGTTTTTTCCTTCTTTCTCTCTCCCCTCACCTCCCTATGTCTGTCTGTCTGTCTGTCTGTCTTTCCTTCTTTCTCTCTCACCTCACCTCCCTATGTCTGTCTGTCTGTCTGTCTGTCTTTTTTCCTTCTTTCTCTCTCCCCTCACCTCCCTATGTCTGTCTGTCTGTCTGTCTGTTTGTCTGTCCTTTTTCTCTCCTCTTTCGTCTCTCTCTTTCCCCTCCACTCCTCCCTATGTCTGTCTGTCTGTCTGTCTGTTTTTTCCTTCTTTTCTCTCTCCCTCACCTCCCTATGTCTGTCTGTCTGTCTGTCTGTCTGTTTTTCCTTCTTTCTCTCTCACCTCACCTCCCTATGTCTGTCTGTCTGTCTGTTTTTTCCTTCTTTCCTCTCTCACCTCACCTCCCTATGTCTGTCTGTCTGTCTGTCTGTTTTTCCTTCTTTCTCTCTCCCCTCACCTCCCTATGTCTGTCTGTCTGTCTGTCTGTTTTTTTCCTTCTTTCTCTCTCACCTCACCTCACTATGTCTGTCTGTCTGTCTGTCTGTCTGTTTTTTCCTTCTTTCTCTCTCACCTCACCTCCCTATGTCTGTCTGTCTGTCTGTCTGTTTGTCTGTTTTTCCTTCTTTCTCTCTCCCCTCACCTCCCTATGTCTGTCTGTCTGTCTGTCTGTCTGTCTGTTTTTTCCTTCTTTCTCTCTCCCCTCACCTCCCTATGTCTGTCTGTCTGTCTGTCTGTCTTTCCTTCTTTCTCTCTCACCTCACCTCCCTATGTCTGTCTGTCTGTCTGTCTGTTTTTCCTTCTTTCTCTCTCACCTCACCTCCCTATGTCTGTCTGTCTGTCCTGTCTGTCTGTTTTTTCCTTCTTTCTCTCTCCCCTCACCTCCCTATGTCTGTCTGTCTGTCTGTCTGTTTGTCTGTTTTTCCTTCTTTCTCTCTCCCCTCACCTCCCTATGTCTGTCTGTCTGTCTGTCTGTCCTGTCTGTCTGTCTGTTTTTTCCTTCTTTCTCGCTCACCTCACCTCCCTATGTCTGTCTGTCTGTCTGTCTGTTTTTCCTTCTTTCTCTCTCTCCCTCACCTCCCTATGTCTGTCTGTCTGTCTGTTTTTCCTTCTTTCTCTCTCACCTCACCTCCCTATGTCTGTCTGTCTGTCTGTCTGTCTGTCTGTTTTTCCTTCTTTCTCTCTCACCTCACCTCCCTATGTCTGTCTGTCTGTCTGTTTTTCCTTCTTTCTCTCTCACCTCACCTCCCTATGTCTGTCTGTCTGTTTGTCTGTTTTTCCTTCTTTCTCTCTCCCTCACCTCCCTATGTCTGTCTGTCTGTCTGTTTTTCCTTCTTTCTCTCTCACCTCACCTCCCTATGTCTGTGTCTGTCTGTCTGTCTGTCTGTCTGTTTTTCTTCTTTCTCTCTCTCACCTCACCTCCCTATGTCTGTCTGTCTGTCTGTTTTTCCTTCTTTCTCTCTCACCTCACCTCCCTATGTCTGCCCTGTCTGTCTGTCTGTTTTTCCTTCTTTCTCTCTCACCTCACCTCCCTATGTCTGTCTGTCTGTCTGTCTGTTTTTTCCTTCTTTCTCTCTCACCTCACCTCCCTATGTCTGTCTGTGTGTCTCTCTCTCTCCCTCCTCTCCTTCCTACGAATACTGCAAGTCTGATTATTTTGATGTTTTTATGCAGTTATCGTTCGTTTGTGTTTCATTACACCACTGTTTACTTGAATTATTGTTGACACCTCCACCACCCCCACCCCCACGTGAAAGACAGCTGGGTATAACTTCAGAGCTTGGATTTTGTTCAAAAGGGATTCATCGCACTTGGACAATTCCACATGCGCTCCATCCAAATCTGCCGGCAATTATCTGGCAAACTCCTTGAGCCTACGCAAAACAGTATGCTCTGGCAAGGGTTTGAAATACAGGGTAGGAGAGGTGGGGGGGGGGGGGGGTAAGTGACCTATGAAACACTAAACTGACACCACCAGAACTTGATGACGAAGATTGGAAGCGAGCAGGCCAGTTTTTAATATTGCGGGCTGGGATTGAACTCAAGATATCAAATCTTGAGTCTACGGCTTTATCGAAAGAACAAACCAGCAAGCGTAGATGTAAGAGAGCTGTTAATATGGATGAAAAAAAGAAAAATACGCTTGAAAGCGTTAATATGGATACATATCTATTTACATATCCAAAAATATAGAAATGTTAAACAAAAGTCATCTGTGTGTATAAAAACAAACAAACAAAAAATGTGCTGTGTGTTTTGTCTTGTTGTATCTTAGATACATGCAGTATGCTATGTATTTGTTTTTTCATTTATTGAATTTACAGCGCTTTATATTTTTTGCAGTTTAAAGTTTCTTGAGCTAAAAGTATGAGTTTAAGTTTAGGAAATATTTACTGGATTATGTGCTCGACAGTTTGCCCTTATTTCCAGGTTCAGGTTTTGAAATAAGAAACGTGTATTTTCTGGTATGATATTAAGATTTCTGCTTTTAGGGGTTAAGTACTGGTATTTTCTATAATAATAGTAATACTCATATTTCTGCATTTAAGGGATACATATATTTTCTGTGATGATACTCAGATTTCTGCATTTAGTGGATGAGTACATGTTTTGGGGTTTTTTTTGGGGGTTGTTGTTTTTTTTTTTTTTTTGGGGGGGGGGGATAATAATCAGATTTCTGCAATAAGGGGGATAGGTACATCTATATTTTGTGAAAATACTCGGATTTCTGCATTCAGGTTATTGTGATGAGTTTGCATTTATGGGATAAGTACACGTATTTTTTCTGAAAATACTCAGATTTTCTGCATTAAAGATGTAAATGTGATGTATTTCTATGATGATTCGTTGCATTTAAAGGATAAGTGCTAGCACTTCTGGGGTTATTCAGATTTTTGCATCTAGGGGATATGTACATGTACTTTTCTGTGGTCATGTCCAGATGTCTGCATCTAGGGGATATGACATGTACTTTCTGTGGTCATGTTCAGATTTCTGCATTAGGGGATAACTACATGTACTTCTTGTGTCATATTCAGATTTCTCGTACTAGGGGATAACTACATGACTCTTGTATGTTTTTCTTGATATCGTGCAAAGGATAATGTACTTCTCTGGGGTATATTCAGATTTTTGCATCTAGGGAAGTACATGTACTTTTGTGGTCATGTCAGATTTCTGCATCTAGGGGATATGTACATGTACTTTCTGTGGTCATGTTCAGATTTCTGCATTTAGGGGATAACTACATGTACTTTCTTGTGTCATATTCAGATTTCTTCGTCTAGGGGATAACTACATGTACTTTCTTGTGGTCATGTTCAGATTTCTTCGTCTAGGGGATATGACATGTACTTTCTGTGGTCATGTTCAGATTTCTTCGTCTAGGGGATATGTACATGTACTTTCTGTGGTCATGTTCAGATTTCTTCGTCTAGGGGATAAGTACATGTACTTTCTGTGGTCATATTCAGATTTCTGCATCTAGGGGATAACTACATGTACTTTCTGTGGTCATGTTCAGATTTCTGCATTAGGGGATAAGTACATGTACTTTCTGTGGTCATGTTCAGATTTCTGCATTAGGGGATAAGTACATGTACTTTCTGTGGTCATTTCAGATTCTTCGTCTTAGGGGATAAGTACATGTACTTTCTGTGGTCATGTTCAGATTCTGCATTAGGATAATACATGTACTTTCTGTGGTCAAGTTCAGCTTTCTGCATTAGGGATAACTACATGTACTTTCTGTGGTCATATTCAGATTTCTGCATTTAGGGGATAACTACATGTACTTTCTGTGGTCATATTCAGATCTGTCTTAGAGGATAATTACACTACTTCACTGTACATTTGAAATTTGTTAATTTAAGGGATAAGTACATGTAGGCTACTTTCTGTGGTCATATTCAATTTGTGCATTTAGGGATAACTAAGTGTACTTCTGTGGTAGATCTATATTTCTACGGTTAACGTCCTGAAAATTCATATAAACTTTTAACCATTATTTCTCATGTGTGACGTCATGTTTCAAACCTTGTTTTCTATAGGTTAGACATCAGCTTTTAAACTTTTTTCTATGGAGTTGTGGCATGTTTAAACCTGTATTCTGCATGTGTGATATCGGATTTAACCCTTTGTTTCTCCAAGTGAGGCGCTATGTTTTAAACCTTATTTCTACATGTGAAACACAATGTTTAAACGTTTATTTCTACAAGTGAAACATCTGCTTTTATACCTTTGTTTCTACAGATGTAATACTAGGTTTTGAACCATTATTTCTACAGGTAATGTTTTTAACTTTCATTTCTGCAGATGAGACGTCATGTTTTAAACCTTTATTTCTGCAGGTGAAACGTCATGTATTTAACCTTTATTTCTACTGGTGAGACATCTGGTTTTATACCTTAGTTTCTACAGGTGTAACGTCAGGTTTTACACTTGTATTTCTACAGGTGTGACGTCATGTTTTTAACCTTTATTTTTACAGGAGTGACATCATGTTTTTAACCTTCATTCTCCAGGTGTGACATCATGTTTGAAACTTTGATTTGTGCAGATGAGACGTCATGTTTTAAACCTTATCTTTTGTACAGGTGAGACATCATGTTTTAAATCTTTATTTTCACAGGTGAGACATCTTATTTTAAACCTTTATTTCTACAGGTGAGACATCTTATTTTAAACCTTTATTTCTACAGGTGAGACATCTTGCTTTAAACCTTTATTTCTACAGGTGAGACATCTTATTTTAAACCTTTATTTCTACAGGTGAGACATCTTGTTTTAAAGTTTTATATCTACAGGTGAGACATCATGTTTTAAACCTTTACTTCTGCATGTGTGACATCATGATTTTAACCTTTTGTTTCTGCGAGACGTTATATTTTAAATCTTTATTTCTATAGGTGGGACGTCTGGGTTTTGTACCTTTATTTTTACAGGTGTAACGTTAGGTTTTAAACTTTATTTCTACAGGTGAGACGTCATGTTTTTAACCCTTACTTTTACAGGAATGATGTCATGTTTTTCACCTTTATTTTTACAGGTGAGATACCATGTTTTAAACCTTTCTTACCACAGATGAGACGTCATGTTTAAACTCATTTCTTCAGGTGAGACATCTGGGTTTTTTTACCTTTATTTCTACAGGTGTAACGTCAGGTTTTAAACCTTTATTTCTACAGGTGTGACATCTTGTTTTTAACATTTATTTTTTTTACAGAAGTGACATCATGTTTTTAACCTTCATTCTCCAGGTGTGACATCATGTTTGAAACCTTTATTTGTGTAGATGAGACGTCATGTTTTAAACCTTATCTTTCTATAGATGAGAAATCATGTTTTAAATCTTTGTTTTTACAGGTGAGACGTTTTGTTTTAAAACTTCATTTCTACAGGTGAGACATCATGTTTTAAATCTGTATTTTACAGGTGAGACATCATGTTTTAAACTTTTATTTCTACAGGTGAGACGTCATGTTTTAAACCTTTTTTTCTACAGGTGAGACGTCATGTTTGAAACCTTTTTTTCTACAGGTGAGACGTCATGTTTTAAACCTTTTTTTCTACAGGTGAGACGTCATGTTTTAAACCTTTTTTTCTACAGGTGAGACGTCATGTTTTAAACCTTTTTTTCTACAGGTGAGACGTCATGTTTTAGACCTTTTTTCTGCAGGTGAGACGTCATGTTTGAAACCTTTTTTTCTACAGGTGAGACGTCATGTTTTAGACCTTTTTTCTGCAGGTGAGACGTCATGTTTTAAACCTTTTTTTCTACAGGTGAGACGTCATGTTTTAGACCTTTTTTCTGCAGGTGAGACGTCATGTTTTAAACCTTTTTTCTGCAGGTGAGACATGATTTTAACCTCCATTTTACAGGAGAGACATCATGTTTGAAACCTTTATTTGTGCAGATGAGACGTCATGATTTAAACCTTATCTTTCTACAGGTGAGACATGTTTTGAACCTTTGTTTCTACAGGTGAGACATCGTGTTTTAAACCTTTATTTCTACAGGTGAGACGTCATATTTTAGACCTTTTTTCTACAGGTGAGGCGTCATGTTTTAAACCTTTATTTCTACAGGTGAGGCGTCATGTTTTAAACCTTTATTTCTACAGGTGAGGCGTCATGTTTTAAACCTTTATTTCTACAGGTGAGGCGTCATGTTTTAAACCTTTATTTCTACAGGTGAGGCGTCATGTTTTAAACCTTTATTTCTACAGGTGAGGCGTCATGTTTTAAACCTTTATTTCTACAGGTGAGGCGTCATGTTTTAAACCTTTATTTCTACAGGTGAGGCGTCATGTTTTAAACCTTTATTTCTACAGGAGAGACGTCATGTTTTAAACCTTTATTTCTACAGGTGAGGCGTCATGTTTTAAACCTTTATTTCTACAGGTGAGGCGTCATGTTTTATTAAACCTTTTTTCTTCAAGTGAGGCATCATGTTTTAAAACTGTATTTCTGCTTGTGTAACATCCTGATTTTAACCTTTTGTTTCTACAGGTGATACGTCATGTATTTAACATTTAATTCTACGGGTGAGACATCTGGTTTTATACCTTTGTTTCTACTGGTGTAACATCAGGTTTTAAATCTTTATTTTTTTTATGTGTGACGTCATGTTTTTAAGTTTATTTTTACAGGAGTGACATCATGTTTTTAACCTTCATTTCTACAGGTGTGACGTCATGTTTTTAAGTTTATTTTTACAGGAGTGACATCATGTTTTTAACCTTCATTTCTACAGGTGTGACGTCATGTTTTTAACTTTATTTTTACAGGAGTGACATCATGTTTTTAACCTTCATTTCTACAGGTGTGACGTCATGTGTCAAACCTTTATTTGTGCAGAGGAGACATCATGTTTTAATTGTTATCTTTCAACAGATGAGACATCTTGTTTTAAAGTTTTATTTCTACAGGTGAACATCATGTTTTAAACCTTTATTTCTACAGGTGAGACGTCATGTTTTAAACCTTGATTTTTACAGGTGAGATGTCATGTTTTAAACCTGTATTTCTGCATGTGTGACATGATTTTAACCTTTTGTTTTTGCAGGTGAGGCGTCATGTTTTAAATCTTTTTTTCTACAGGTGAGACGTGCTTTTAACCCTTATTTTTTACAGGAGTGATAACATGTTTTTTATCTTTATTTGTACAGGTGAGACGCCCTGTTTTAATCCTTTGTTTCTACAGGTGAGACATCATGTTTCAGATCTTCATTTTTCCAGGTGAGACGTCATGTATTTAAACTTTATTTCTGCAGGTGATACGTCATGTATTAAACTTTATTTCTACAGGTGAGACATCTGTTTCAATCCTTTATTTCAACAGGTGTAACGTCAGGTTTGAAACCTTTATTTCTACAGATGAGACATCTTGGTTTAATCCGTTATTTCTTCAGGTGAGACATCATGTTTTAAATCTTTTTTTGTACAGGTTGACGTCTTGTTTTAAACCTGTATTTCTGCGTGTGTGACATCATGATTTTACCTTTTGTTTCTGCAAGTGAGGCGTTATGTTTTAAATTTTCATTTCTACAGATGAGACGTCATGTTCTTGACCCTTATTTTTACAAGAGTGACATAATGTTTTTTACCTTTATTTTTACAGGTGATACATCATGTTTATACCTTCATTTTTACAGGTGAGACGCCCTGTTTTAAACCTTTGTTTCTACAGGTGGGACGTCATGTTTCAGATCTTCATTTTCCATGTGAGACGTCATGTTTTAAACCTTTATTTTTACA
This sequence comes from Monoplex corrugatus, assembly GCA_030674185.1. NCBI lineage: Eukaryota > Metazoa > Mollusca > Gastropoda > Littorinimorpha > Ranellidae > Monoplex > Monoplex corrugatus. Next base: position 70,535,469 of record JAPXFY010000021.1, on the reverse strand, counting down.
GGTGATATGTCAGGTTTTAAACCTTTAGTTTTACAGGTGTGATGTCATGTTTTTAGCATTTATTTTTACAGGAGTGACATCAATCATGTTTTTAACCTTCATTTCTACAGGTGATACATGTTTGAAACCTTTATTTGTGTGGATGAGACGTCTTGATTTAAAGCTATCTTTCTACAGGTGAGACATCGTCTTTTGAACCTTTGTTTTTACAGATGAGACATCTTGTTTCAAAGTTTTATTTCTACAGGTGAGACATCGTGTTTTAAACCTTTTTTTCTACAGGTGAGACGTCATTTTGTAAACCTTTTTTCTTCAAGTGAGGCATCATGTTTTAAAACTATTTCTGCAGCAGACTGCAACAGTGACCACAGTCCTGTAGTGGGAAGGTTTAGGCTGAAATTGAGGAAAAGGAAACGGACCAAAAGCAACATCAAACTAAACCTTGGACTCTTAAAGACAGACGAAATGATACGTAAAAAATTTAATGTACATGTTCAAAACAAATTTAGTGCTCTGGAAGACGTTGGTGACTGTGAGAAACAATGGACAAAGTTGAGAAATTCGATAAGTGAAGCTTGTGAAGAAATCCCTAATGCAGATAGAAAAGCAAAAAAGAGCTGGATGACTTATGAAATTTTCGGGCTTGATGGAGGAAAGGAGGAGGGCAAAGAGAAACGAGGAGATATACAAGGAAGATAAACAAAGAAATCAGGTATAGGTGCAATGAAGCTAAGGAAGCTTGGCTGAACACAAAATGCAAAAGATAGAAGACCGACACAAAATGGACCTCAGGGTATGTACAGACGAATTGAAGAAATTTTCACAGGAAAAATACATTCACATCAACTGGTTGCTTAAAATCGAAAGATGGCACGCTTATCATGGAAAAAGACAAAATACTGGACAGATGGGGAGAGTACATTAAAGACCTTTTTGACGATGACAGAAACGAAGAACACATTATAAAAAAGAACTTTGAAGGACCACCCATAATGAAAGATGAAGTCAGAGCACACTGAAAAAGATGAAACCTGGAAAAGCCCAAGGACCAGACAACATTACTACAGAGATGATTGAAGCCCTGGAGGAATTTGGCATAGAAAAAAATAACAGTCCTCCTAAATAAAATTTACAACACTGGAAAAATCCCCAAAGTTATGTTAAAATCAATTTTCATTGCACTTCCAAAGAAGACAGGGGCTATAGAATGCGAACTCCATCGCACAATCAGTTTGATGAGTCATGTAACAAAAATCCTGTTAAGAATAATCATGATGAGGACAAGGAATAGAATCAAAAGAGAAATAGCAGAAGAACAGTGTGGATTTCTGGAAGGGAAGGGAACTATTAATGCCATATACATCCTAAGAACTATCATAGAGAGGTCAATTGAGATGAATAAGGATTTGTATTTATGCTTTGTTGACTATACCAAGGCTTTCGATCGGGTGCGACATGAAGAATTGATTAACCAACTGGAGAGACTCAATGTTGATGGAAAAGATCTACGAATAATCAGGAATATGTACTGGGAACAAACAGCTGCAATGAGAATAGAAAACAATATAAGCTTTTTCCAAAACATCAAAAGAGGAGTCAGACAGGGTTGTGTTTTGTCACCAGATCTGTTTTCACTTTACAGCGAAAACATCATGAGAAACCTAGAAGAAGACCCTGGATTAAAAGGTTGGAGGGAAAATGATAAACAATTCGATACGCAGATGACACCGTGCTAATTGCAGAAAATGAAAGGGACCTACAAAATCTTGTGAATATACTAGAAAAGAAAGCAAAGGTAAGGGGTTGGGACTAAAAGCAGGAAGACTGAAGTCATGGTGATCAGTAAAAAACATGAAATCCCCTCATGCAAAATAACAGCAAATGGCACAACCTTGACACAGGTTAATAAGTTCAAATACCTGAGAACGGTCATTTCATCAGACGGCAGATGCACATCGGAAATAGCCGGCAGAATCAGCCAAGCCAAAACGGCATTCAAGAAGATGACAAGCATTCTTACCAACAAATGCCTATCAATTAACATCAGGAAGAGAGTTCTTGAATGTTCATATAGAACCAATACTGTTATACGGATGTGAGGCGTGGACAGTCAGCAAGCAAAGCCAGAGCAAGATTGAGGCAGCCGATATGTGGTTTCTAGGAAGAATGTTGAGAGTTCCATGGACAGCAAAGAAAACAAACGAGACAGTCTTGATGGAGGCAGACACAAGTAGATCACTCATAAGGAAGATTAGGAAAAGACAGGCAACATTTATAGGCCATTTTATGAGGAAGGGGGATTTGGAGCACCTGGTCACAACGGGAAAGCTGGAGGGAAAGAGAGCACCAGGTAGACCCAGGGAGAAAACGCTGGACGGACTTGCAGAGTGGCTGGGGACGAGGAGGGTGGGGGAGATGCTAGGGGCAACGAGAGATGGAGACAGATGGAAGTCCATGGTCGCCAACGCCATGCGGCAGGCACCTGATGATGATGATTTATGCATGTGTGACATCCTGATTTTAACCTTTTGTTTCTGCAGGTGATACGACATGTATTTAACCTTTAATTCTACAGGTGAGACATCAGGTTTTATACCTTATAAATATTCACACACTACACACCACCACACACACACAACACACACACACACACACACACACACACACACACACACACACACACACACACACACACACACCGCACACACTCTTCTGTCTGTCTCTCTCTCTCTCTTATCTCTTTCACACATACACGCACAGACGTGCGCGCGCACATACAGTCATGCACACGCACCTCCCCATTCCCTCATCACGCATACTTACACGCACAGAGACAGACACATACACACACACACACAGACACACACACGGACACATTCGCAAACACAGACACACAGATATACATACACACACGAACACACTCACAAACACCGACACATTCACACACACACACACGCACGCACGCAAGAGAGAGGAGACATAAACAGACATACAGAGTAACACACCACATACAGAGAGAGAGACAGACTTAGAGTAACACACACACTAACACACACACGCGCGCGTGCACGCACACACACACACACACACACACACACACACACACACACACACACACACACACACACACACACACACACACAAACATTCACCGATTTGTTAAGCCCACAGATCAGACAAGCCTTTTTCCTTGTTTATAAAAAAGAGCTGTAAATCAACTCCAGTATTGCTTTCCTGCTGACGGATAATTGTTACAGCACGCCTGTCTCACTCCTTGGCTGTTTGCAAACGTCATCAAGTCTGTCCTCTGCTTGTCAGTTAATTAACCCTTTGACACCCGCACCCAAACCACCAACTGCAAAAACTGAACCCTTTGACTTCCTCACCCTATCCACCAGCTTCCCACAGGATAGGGTGAGAGAGTCAAAGGGTTCAATTTTTGCTTTTCTAGCATGGTTGGCAATGCAAGATGCTGGTGGACAGGGTGAGGGTGTTGAAGGGTTCAGTTTTTGCTTTGCTAACAGGGTTGGCAATACAGGACAGCTGGTGGACAGGGTGAGGGTGTTGAAGGGTTCAGTTTTTGCTTTGCTAACAGGGTTGGCAATACAGGACAGCTGGTGGACAGGGTGAGGGGTAAAAGGGTTAATGTTTAACACGTTTTTTGTGTGTGTTTGTTTGTTTACTTTTTCGTGGGCTGGTTGGTTATTTTGACAGAGCCGTGGACTCTCAGGTTCAGTCCCAACCCGTAACATAAAAACACTGGCCTGTTGGCTGACCGTCTTAATGTTTCCATCCTTCTGGTGGTGTCAGCTTACTGTTTCATAGGTCCACTGGCCTGTTGGCTGCCCATCTTAATGTTTCCATCATTCTGGTGGTGTCAGCTTACTGTTTCATAGGTCCACTGGCCTGTTGGCTGCCCATCTTAATGTTTCCATCATTCTGGTAGTGTCAGCTTACTGTTTCATAGGTCCACTGCCTGTTGGCTGCCCATCTTATGTTTCCATCATTCTGGTGGTGTCAGCTTACTGTTTCATAGGTCCACTGGCCGTTGGCTGACCATCTTTAATGTTTCCCATCATTCTGGTGGTGTCAGCTTACTGTTTCATAGTCCACTGGCCTGTTGGCTGCCCATCTTAATGTTTCCTTCATTCTGGTGGTGTCAGCTTACTGTTTTCATAGGTCCACTGCCTGTTGGCTGCCCATCTTAATGTTTCCATCATTCTGGTGGTGTCCAGCTTACTGTTTCATAGGTCCACTGGCCTGTTGGCTGACCATCTTAATGTTTCCATCATTCTGGTGGTGTCAGCTTACTGTTTCATAGGTCCACTGGCCTGTTGGCTGAACATCTTAATGTTTCCATCCTTCTGGTGGTGTCAGCTTACTGTTTCATAGATCACTTTACTGTCACCCCTCCCCATTTTCAAGACCTTGCCAGCACATAGGGTTTTGTTTAGGCTCAGGGAGTCTGCCTGGTAATTGCTGGCAGATTTGGGTGGTGAACATAGAGTTGGTTTGACCAAGTGCGATGAATCCTTAAACAAAATGCAATCTCTCTCTCTCTCTCTCTCTCTCTCTCTCTCCTCTCTCTCTCTCTCTCTCTCTCTCTCTCTCTCTTTCTGTCTATCTCTCTCTGTCTCTGTCTGTCTGTCTCTCTCCCTCTTTCTCTCTATGTGTACAGACACACACACACACACACACTTTAGTTTTTCCTTCCCTACCTCGAAACAGTTGTTCATCTTTTCTCAAGATCGACTATTTTCAAGTCTCCACTTCACTCCTCCTCTCTCCCCACTTTTTCTTTGTTGTTGTTTTTGTTGTGTTGTTGTCTAAAATCATTTTAGTGAATAGACATTAAATCAAAGACCACCACCACCACCACCACACACACACTCGTCATTGTGTATTTATACCCAGTGACCGAGTCTTGTTTTGTCAGGTTATATATTAAAACTTTCCTTGTCTTTCCTGAGTCGGGTTCAGAAAAAAAACAACTCGCAAGTTGTATTTCTATAAGGCTATTCTCACTCTATCTCTTTCACACATACACGCACAGACGTGCGCGCACACACACACTCACATTCACACGACGCACACACAGAGTCATGCACACGCACCTCCACATCCCCTCATCAGACATAGTTACACACACAGAGACACACACACACGGATACATTCGCAAATACAGAGACACACAGATATAGGCCTACATACACACACGGACACACTCGCACACACTGACACATTCACACACACACACACACTCGTGCGCGCACTCACAGGGGGATAGAGAGAGAGAGAGAAACAGCAAATATACATACATACAGAGAGAGATAGAGTAACACATTCTCACACACACACACACACACACACACACACCACACACCCACAACATATTACACACACAACACACACACACTACACCAAACACAACACAAAACACACACACACACACCCACACACACACACACACACACACACACACTCGTGCGCGCACTCACAGGGGGATAGAGAGAGAGAGAGAAACAGGCAGAATAATACATACATACAGAGAGAGATAGAGTAACACATTCTCACACACACACACACACACACACACACAACACACACACACACACACACACACAACACACACACACACACACACACACACCACACAACACACACGCACACACACACACACACACACACACACACATACACACACACACACAACACACACACACACACACACACACACACACACACACACAACACACACACACACACACACACACACACACACACAAAGTAACATTCACCGATTTGTTAAGCCTACAGATCAGACAAGCCTTTTTCCTTGTTAAAAAAAAAAAGAGCTGTAAATCAACTCCAGTATTGCTTTCCTGCTGACGAAATGAACGCCGATAATTGTTACAGCACGCCTGTCTCACTCCTTGGCTGTTTGCAAACGTCGTCAAGTCTGTCCTCTGGTTGTCAGTTAATTAACCCTTTGACACCCGCACCCTATCCATCAACTGCAAAAACTAGCCCTTGACTTCCTCACCCTATCCACCAGCTTCCCACAGGAAACTGTGGACAGGGTGAGGGTGTTGAAGGGTTAAGTTTTTGCTTTGCTAGCATAGTTGGCATTGCAGAATGCTGGTGGACAGGGTGAGGGAGTCAAATGGTTAAGTTTTTGCTTTGCTAACATGGTTGGCAACACAGGATAGCTGGTGGACAGGGTGAGGGAGTCAAGGGGTTAACGTATAACACATTTTTGTTTGTTTTATTTTGTGGGCTGGTTGGTTGTTTTGACAGAGCCGTGGACTCTCAGGTTCAGTCCCAACCCGTAACATAAAAACACTGGCCTGTTGGCTGACCGTCTTAATGTTTCCATCATTCTGGTAGTGTCAGCTTGGTGTTTCATAGGTCCACTGGCCTGTTGGCTGACCATCTTAATGTTTCCATCATTCTGGTGGTGTCAGCTTACTGTTTCATAGGTCCTCTGGCCTGTTGGCTGCCCATCTTAATGTGTCCATCATCCTGGTGGTGTCAACTTACTGTTTCATAGGTCACTTTTCTGTCACCCCTCCCCATTTTCAAGACTTTGCCAGCACATAGGGTTTTGTGCAGGCTCAGGGAGTCAAAAGCAGTTAAGGGATACTGGGCTGTGTCCGACAGAATTTTGCTGGTCAAGTTGGGAGGCAAACCATTTGATATCAACGTCATTCAGGTGTATGCACCAACATCCGCAAGTACTCAGGAAGACATCGACAACTTCTACGAAGTATTAGAGATGGCCAAAGTCCAATGTAAATCACAATGTAATAATGGGAGATTTTAATGCTAAAGTGGGACAGGATAGGGTGGAGGATATAGTTGGACCTCATGGCCTTGGTACGCAAAATGAAAGGGGTGAGATCATTTCATCAGACGGCAGATGCACATCGGAAATAGCCGGCAGAATAGGCCAAGCCAAAACAGCATTCAAGAAGATGACAAGCATTCTTACCAACAAATATCTATCAATTAACATCCGGAAGAGAGTTCTTGAATGGTATATAGAACCAATACTGTTGTACGGATGCGAGGCGTGGACAGTCAACAAACCAAGCCAGAACAAGATTGAGGCAGCCGAGATGTGGTTTCTAAGAAGAATGTTGAGGGTTCCATGGACAGCAAAGAAAACAAACTAGACAGTCTTGATGGAGGCAGACACAAGTAGATCACTCATAAGGAAGATTAGGAAAAGACAGGCAACATTTATAGGCCATTTTATGAGGAAGGGGGATTTGGAGCACCTGGTCACAACGGGAAAGCTGGAATGAAAGAGCACCGGGTAGACCCAGGGAGAAAATGCTGGACGGACTTGCAGAGTGGCTGGGGACGAGGAGGGTGGGGGAGATGCTAGGGGCAAAGAGAGATAGAGGCAGATGGAAGTCCATGATTGCCAACGCCATGCGGCAGGGCACCTGATGATGATGATGATGATCAGGGAGTCTGCCTGATAATTGCTGGCAGATTTAAACAAAAATGCAAATCACTCTCTCTCTCTCTCTCTCTCTCTCTCTCTCTCTCTCTCTCTCTCTCTCTCTCTCTCTCTCTCTTCTTTCTATCTATCTATGTCTCTCTTTCTATCTATCTGTTTCTGTCTCTCTCTCTCTCTCCCTCTTTCTCTATGTGTGTACACACACACACACAACACACACACACACACACACACACACACACACACACACACACACACACACACACACACACACACACACACACACACACACACTTTAGTCTTTCCTTCTCTTCCTCAAAACAGTTGTTCATCTTTTCTCAAGATCAACTATTTTCAAGTCTCCACTTCACTCATCCTCTCTCCCCACTTTTTCTTTGTTGCTGTTGATGTTTATGTTGTTTTGTTGTTGTTGTTGTCTATAATCATTTTAGTGAATAGACGTTAAATCATAGACCACCACCAAACACACATTCGTCATTGTGTATTTATACCCAGTGACTGAGTCTTGTTTCACCAGGTTATATATTAAACTTTCCTGTTCTTCAGCAGAACTAATCCGTGCTGTCTTGCACGCTATACTCATGTGTGTATCAGTGGGTCGTTTGGCTGTTTGTTTGCTTTTGGGAAACGGGGGACAGTGTAAGGGGTGAGGCATTGTATCAATCTGTTATACTGTGAAGGCTTGACCTGGTGATTCCTTTTGGTTCAGTTTTTACGTCGGCACACACCTCGGGTGATATGGCCGACGTGGATAACCATCCCAGGAAAGTGGGGGAAGGGGGACTTGACTTATCCTACACTGACACCACCAGAACAACAATGATGTTAAGATGGGACAGTGAGAAGGCCAGTTTTAATGTAGCGCACCCGGGATTCGAACCCACAACCATTAGTGTGTGAATCCGATGCCCAACCAACTGAGCTATTGAGGCCTGCATGATTCATTTTCGACTTTTATTTACTTTTATAATATGAATGCTTGGTCTGGTGTGATTCATTTTGGTCTTTTTATTCAGTTTTATACTGTGAATGCTTGGTCTGGTGTGATTCATTTTGGTCTTTTTATTCAGTTTTATATATACTGTGAATGCTTGGTCTGGTGTGATTCATTTTGGTCTTTTTATTCAGTTTTATATATACTGTGAATGCTTGGTCTGGTGTGATTCATTTTGGTCATTTCATTCAGTTTTATATATACTGTGAATGCTTGGTCTGGTGTGTTTTATTTTGGTCATTTTATTCAGTTTTATACTGTGAATGCTTGGTCTGGTGTGATTCATTTTGGTCATTTTATTCAGTTTTATACTGTGAATGCTTGGTCTGGTGTGATTCATTTTGGTCATTTTATTCAGTTTTATACTGTGAATGCTTGGTCTGGTGTGATTCATTTTGGTCATTTTATTCAGTTTTATATATACTGTGAATGCTTAGTCTGGTGTGTTTTATTTTGGTCTTTTTATTCAGTTTTATATATACTGTGAATGCTTAGTCTGGTGTGATTCATTTTGGTCATTTTATTCAGTTTTATATATACTGTGAATGCTTGGTCTGGTGTGTTTTATTTTGGTCATTTTATTCAGTTTTATATATACTGTGAATGCTTGGTCTGGTGTGTTTTATTTTGGTCATTTCATTCAGTTTTATACTGTGAATGCTTGGTCTGGTGTGATTCATTTTGGTCATTTTATTCAGTTTTATATATACTGTGAATGCTTGGTCTGGTGTGTTTCATTTTGGTCATTTCATTCAGTTTTATATATACTGTGAATGCTTAGTCTGGTGTGTTTCATTTTGTCATTTCATTCAGTTTTATATATACTGTGAATGCTTAGTCTGGTGTGATTCATTTTGGTCATGGTGTCGTATTTGGTCATTTTTCATTATATACTGTGAATGCTTAGTCTGGTGTGATTCATTTTGGTCTTTCATTCAGTTTTATATACTGTGAATGCTTAGTCTGGTGTGTTCATTTTGGTCTTTTTATTCAGTTTTATATATACTGTGAATGCTTGGTCTGGTGTGATTCATTTTGGTCATTTCATTCAGTTTATATATACTGTGAATGCTTGGTCTGGTGTGATTCATTTTGGTCATTTCATTCAGTTTTATATTACTGTGAATGCTTGGTCTGGTGTGATTCATTTTGGTCATTTCATTCAGTTTTATACTGTGAATGCTTGGTCTGGTGTGATTCATTTTGGTCATTTTTATTCAGTTTTATATATACTGTGAATGCTTGGTCTGGTGTGATTCATTTTGGTCTTTTTATTCAGTTTTATACTGTGAATGCTTGGTCTGGTGTGATTCATTTTGGTCATTTTATTCAGTTTTATATATACTGTGAATGCTTGTCTGGTGTGATTCATTTTGGTCTTTTTATTCAGTTTTTATACTGTGAATGCTTGGTCTGGTGTGATTCATTTTGGTCATTTTATTCAGTTTTTATATACTGTGAATGCTTGGTCTGGTGTGATTCATTTTGGTCTTTTATTCAGTTTTATATATGTGAATGCTTGGTCTGGTGTGATTCATTTTGGTCATTTCTTCAGTTTTATATATACTGTGAATGTTGGTCTGGTGATTCATTTGGTCTTTTCCATTTATATTACTGGAAGTGGACTGCAGTGTGTTTTTGTCTTACTCATTTTATCCATAATCCTGTTGATGTATGATGGTGACTTAAGGTCGTTTCCATTTTCTCAAGGACTGATGTTTACACCATTTTCAAGTAGTCAGTGTATTCGTACCGTTTTCTCAAATGTACGAATGTTGTTTTCGCCATTTCTCAAGTGGACCAGTGTTATAGCCTACCCAATATTTCTGAAATAGACGAATGTTTCTTCTGACAATTTTTAAGTGGATCAGTGTTTTTCCTAGTATTTCTCAAATGGACCAGTGTTGTTTCCACTTTTCTCATATGGACCAGTGTTGTTTCCACTTTTCTCATATGGACCAGTGTTGTTTCCATCTTTTCTCATATGGACCAGTGTTGTTTCCACCTTTTCTCATATGGACCAGTGTTGTTTCCACCTTTTCTCATATGGACCATGTTGTTTCCACCTTTTCTCATATGGACCATGTTGTTTCCACCTTTTCTCATATGGACCATGTTGTTTCCACCATTTTCTCAATGGACCAGTGTTGTTTCCACCTTTTCTCATATGGACCATTGTTGTTTCCACCTTTTCTCAAATGGACCAGTGTTGTTTCCACCTTTTCTCAAATGGACCAGTGTTGTTTCCACTTTTCTCAAATGGACCAGTGTTGTTTCCACTTTTCTCAAATGGACCAGTGTGTTTCCACCTTTTCTCAAATGGACCGATATTGATTCCACTCTTTCTCAGAAGCATCAAGATCAGAGTTAATGACTGGAACAGTTTATCATGTCCATCAACAGTAGAGGACGTGGTTTGGTCATCTGACCAAAATCACGATTTTGTCTGCACACAGTGTTTTGTGTTGGCTCAAACAGTTCTCCAGATGGCTGCTAGCAGATGTGGTTGGTTCATATATGGAATTTGTGAGTGCGATGAATTGCTCTTTAACCCTTTGATTCCCGCAGCCTATCCACCGATTGCAAAAGCTTAGCCCTTTGACTCCCTCTTCCTATCCACCAGCTTCCTGTACAAAAACTGGAGGAAGCTGGTGGATAGGGCGAGGGAGTCAAAGGGTTAAGTTTTTGCTTTGCTAGCATGGTTATCAATGCTGGATGCTGGTGGGTGGGGTGCGGGAGTCAAAGGGTTAAAAAACTGCAGAATAGTATTCCACCATCTGCCTCAGCAAGCTTCATTATAACAGAGAAAGATTTCTAGAGTTAAAGCGAGACGCAGACCAAGAAAGATCTGGATTGATGGTGTGACTGACATCACAATGCATTTGACATCACAGTGCATTTGACATCACTTCAGATCTGACACCTGACCATCAAGTCTTGGGGACTGTAAGACCCCATGCACCAGTAAGATCTTGATGGAAAGACAACAACATGTACAGTACTTGGACTGTATATGCATCGCTGTGTTGCACCGTGACTACAGGTATTTGCACGTACGAGCTCGAGTGACGGTGTAGCGGGGGTTTTAGTCAAGGGAAACAACCTCTTAAAACTAGGAATCTTTTATGTTACATGGTTATCTCCCATGAAGAAAGACTACTCGTAATGGGTGTTGTGTTGTCTTTCCTGAGTCGGGTTCAGAAAATAACACACACAAAAAACTGTCACAAATCGTATTTCTATAGCGCTGTTCTCTCAACTCCTTTGTACTCAGTCATAATCTGACTTTTTGGTGGATCACGGAACACTCAAGCTGTTACATTATGCAAGCTGACTGCATCTACAATTACGTGAGACAACAGAGATAAGTCATATTCTCTCTGACTTAACGTGCAAAATTTATACAAACACTCCTGAACATGCAGACAGGAAATACACATATATTCGCAAGCAAACACTCCCAAAACGCTCACAAACACACACACACACATCTATGTATGTATCTATGTATGTATCCATCTACAACCTGCCTCCTGCCCGACGCCACTTTTCGTCTCCTGCTTCTTCTTCTCCTCCACTGCCCCTGCCCTTGACCTCGCTGCTGCAAGCTTTGTCTCCTCCTCTGCCGTCTTCGCCTTCGCCTTCTGTCCTGATGGTGCCGCCTTCGCCTTCTGTCCCGCCGGTGCCGCTCTCGCCTTCTGTCCCGTTGGTGCCGCCTTCGTCGCCACCTCAGCCGCCACCATATGACTGTGATAGGCTGAAACTATGCCTTTTTAATGCTCAGTCGGCATGCACTGGTGACAAAGCCGATGTTATTGCTGACTTTGTCGCAGATGAGCATGTTGACATTGCTTTTATCACGGAGACATGGCTTAACCCCCTTGGTCACGAACCTATACTTGCTAGCCTCACTCCGAGTGGTTACAGGCTTGCTTCTTTCCATCGCTCATCCCGAGGTGGCGGTATCGCCATCCTCTACAACGACTCACTCCATTCCCGCCTATCTTTCTCGCAGTCTCTGCCTTTCTCCCATCCTTCTTTCGAGCACGTTGAAGTATCCTTCCAATCCACCCCTCACCCCATCACCTTCTCCTGTGTCTATCGACCCCCACCTAGCTCTGCCAACAAACTCACCACATCCATGTTTCTCTCTGACTTTGACCAATTGCTTGACCACTACTGCCTCTTACCTGGAAATCTCATCATTCTAGGTGATATCAATGTCCACTATGACAACACTCACCGTTATGACACAAGACATATCATCAACTCTCTGTCCAATCATAATATGACTCAACACATTTCTGAACCAACCCATCAAAAAGGTCACATTCTTGACTGGATCATTTCTCGTGATCATCACAATTCCGCTACTGACAACTGCTTAGTTCTTTCTACCCGTCTAACTTCAGCCCTTCCATCTGACCACTCTGCAATTCTCTGTTCTCTCGACATTTCTCCTCCTTCCCGTACCATGCGCACAGTGACTCGACGCAATCTCAAATCTATCGACCTCTCCACATTTTCATCTGATGCCTCCCGTCTCCTTTCTGAAAAGTCACATAACCTTGCCGATGAATTCTATACTACTCTCCACCATCTTCTGGACACTCATGCTCCAGCGACAACCCGTCTTTTACCTGACCGCCCCCCTACCCCCTGGCTCACTCATGAGATCGCCTGTGCAAAACGTGCCCGCCGCAGAGCAGAGCGCCGCTGGCGCAAATCCAAACTCACTGTACACAGGCAACTTTTCCAAGCCTCTAAAACAAAAGTATCCACCCTCATTGCATCAGCAAAAACAAGCTATTTCCAAACCAAAATCCTGAATGCCTCTTCTTCAAAAGAACTCTTTACAACCATGAATCATCTCCTTGGCACACGAAAAGATTTACCTCTCCCAACAAAACATACAAATGAAGAACTCCCATCTGTATTCTCCAACTATTTCACCACCAAAATACAAACTCTTCGCGACAGGCTTGACAGGACACCCTGTCAACCATGCCCACCTGACCCTTCCTTCTCTGGCACACCTCTTACTACTTTTACCCCAGTCTCACAAGAAGAAATTCTCAACACAATCAGATCCATGTCGTTCAAAACCTGCGAACTGGATCCTCTTCCAGGTTCTGTCTACGCCGACTGTCTCCCTACTCTCCTCCCATTCATCACTGACATCATCAACACTTCTCTTCAAACTGGAACTGTCCCAGATTCTTTCAAGTCTGCTATTGTTCACCCTCTCCTCAAGAAACACAATTTAGATCCAAATGAACTGAAAAATTACCGGCCTATCTCTAATCTCTCTTTCTTGTCAAAACTCCTTGAAAAAGTCGTCCTCAACCAGCTGAACTCTCACCTGTCTGCCAACAATCTCCTCAATCCTTTCCAGTCAGCCTACCGCCAGTGCCATAGCACTGAAACTGCCCTACTACACATTCTCAACAATCTCCTCCTTGCAACTGATACTGGCAAAGTCTCTCTCCTCACACTCCTTGATCTGTCTGCAGCCTTTGATACCATTGATCATGGTATTCTCCTTTCTAGACTTCATCATACTTTTGGCATCTCTGACATTGCTCTGTCTTGGTTCACTTCATACCTATCAAACAGAAAACAAACCGTTCTCATCAATGGCACTTACTCTCAACCTGCATACCTGACCTGTGGTGTTCCACAAGGATCTGTCCTTGGCCCTGTTCTTTTCACTCTTTACACCTCCCCCCTGTCCACCATCACCAACTCCCATTCTATAAAACACCACTTCTATGCTGATGACACCCAACTTCAAGACAGTGACTCACCTGATAATATACAGCGCCTGTTGACTCGCACCACTGAGTGTTACTCGGACATTAAGAACTGGATGACACACAATAGACTTCAGCTTAATGACGACAAAACAGAAGCTATCCTCATTGGCACCCGTCAGAAACTTTCTCAGCTGCCTCCTCTTTCTCTCCCATTATGTAACACATCAGTCCCAATTTCTGATTCAGCTAAAAACCTTGGTGTCTGCATTGACTCTACCCTCTCCATGAACAACTTTGTTTCTCAAACTGCCAGATCCTGCTACTATCATCTCCATCGTATAAAGCTGATCAGGAAGTATCTCTCTGTCGAAACAACTGCAAAACTCGTTCTCTCCTTCATAATGTCTCGCATTGACTATTGCAATTCACTCCTGTCTGGTCTTCCTGCCTCCACCATTCACATCCTACAGCGCATTCAAAACAATGCTGCACGCCTTGTACTCAAAAAGAAAAAAGCTGACCACATATCTCCTCTCCTGGCACAACTTCACTGGCTCCCTGTATCAAAGCGCATACAGTACAAACTAGACATCATGTGCTACAAAAGCCTCCGCTCTGCCTCTGACCCTCTGACTCTTCGCTTTCCACGCACTAAGCTCAATACCTATGGTCCACGAGCCTTCTCTGTTTCTGGTCCACTCTCCTGGAACAAACTTCCTCTCTCAGTCCGTCAGCAACCTACTTTTGTCTCCTTCAAGTCCGCTCTCAAAACTCACCTTTTCTCTCCTGCATAAAATCCTAACCTCACTCAACCCTCCCCTCTGCAGCCTGTCTCCGCTCGGAGGGAATCACATGGTTATAATATATAATTGTATGCTATGCTCTCTATAATTTTCCATTGCTTTTATTCTTGCTTTTATTGCTTTTATTCTTTCTCCCCATTTATAGCCATGCGTGTGTGTGGGTGTGTGTGTGTGTGTGTTCGTTGCTTGATTTAACGTCTTTTCACTATAAGTGATATTAGACGGGGAAAAATGGCATGGAGGATGAAATAAGGGGGGGGGGGGTGTGTGGAGGGGAGAGGGGAACAGAGTAAGGGACGTAAAAAAAATTAAAAGGAAGCGGCAAGGTCTTAAGAAAAAGGATGTGGATGAACAGAGAAATGAAACTAGAACAACGCTAACATCAATAATGTAAAAGAAAAATCGTCATAAAAACAAAACAAAACAAAAATAATCATAATTATAATAATAATCTTAAAGTAACGCATTAACAGGACTGTGAACCAATGATTCTGAAATTTTAACTAACAAAACTTGATCCGATACTACTTCTTTAAAATGCGTTTCAAGATAGTTTCCTTGTGTAAATGTCTTTGGTAAAAAGGAACGAAGCTTTCTGCAGTAAAACAAACAGTGATACAATGTGAATTGTTCGCCACAAATACATAAAACGTTGTTACAATATTTTGTTTTCAAAGCGTTCAGTTGAATGCGAAAATATGTCATAACAATTAATCTCAAATGATATAACGAGGAATACTGCAAATTTTTACAGATATTTTGAACTGAAAGTTTGATTCTTTTTTGAGACACAAATTTTTCATTTAAATGTTCATGAAATCGAATCCATGATGCTAATTCTAGCGAGTTGTAAGCTTCTTTTACCGAGGTGTTAACATGTAATTCTATGGAATTTTCAGAATGGAGGGCACCGGATTTAGCTGCTCTGTCAACTACGTTGTTGCCATGAAGACCAACATGAGAAGGCACCCAGCATAAATTGATTTCCGAACCATTTATCTTTAAACAATGTATTAGATGATTTGCCTCAATAATTAAGTCAGGTCTTGTGTCTGTATCAAAAGACTGTAAGGCATATAATACAGATTTTGAATCAACAAAGAGAACTACTTTGAATGACACAGGCCGAAGGCTTATTAAATAATGCAATGCTTGAACAACAGCGACCAATTCTGTTGTATATATAGATACATTTGCCCCAATGAAAAAAGACTTTTTAATGTTAAATTTTGGAACATAAAAGGCTGCTCCAGCGCTCTGGTTTGCTAAGACTGACCCATCGGTAAAAATGTGGAGGTGGGTACTGTACTTTTCATCGATGTGTTCACAAGCTGTGGATAGCGTAATGTTGACATTATCATCTTTTTTAACTTTTGCATAATCGAGATCAAATGTGGCATTTAGCATTTCCCATGTAGGGATAGGCGTTATCGTTGGTTTCTCAGCAATTTCATCTATTGTTATGTTGGACTGTTTGATCAGGCCAGATATGTAAGTTGCGGCTGTAATTTGTGATGAAATGTTTTTTGCTCGTTTTGGAAAGTCAGTATCAGACCTGATCTTAATTTCTTTGCTCACAAAATTATCCACTTGTGAAGTAGTTCTAATTGCAAACTTTGCTGTAGCTAACTCACGATGGTTGTTTAAAGGTAGAATTCCAGCAACTTTGTACGTTTCCAGAGTAGAAGCATGAGTTGGTACACCTAGTGCAATTTTAAGACTTTTGCAGTCCAAGCTCTGAATCTTTTTTAGTAAATATTTGGGTGCATTGAAGAAAACTTCTTGCGCGTAGGATAATTTAGACCTGACCAGCGCTGTTGACAGATGAATCAGTACATTTGTATCCATTCCCCAGGGTAATTTGCTTATTATCTTTAGAAAATTTAAGGTTTTTCGAGATTTTGTTAAAATATAATCAAAATGGACATTCCAGCTTAATTTGGACGTGATGTAAACTCCCAGGAATTTTACGACCTGTTTGTAATTTAACACTTCACCAAGCAATTTGAAAATAGGCAAGTTATTTGAGTTACCACCAGGATCAAACAGCATCATGTTAGTTTTTTCTGCTGACAACGACAGCCCATTTTCTAACATATAGTTTCCAAGATTATCAAGATCAATTTGATACAACTTCCTGATGTAATTTCGCGTTCTCTGTGGAGTTGTCTTTTTTAAAGTGATATTCATCCAAGTGCATATATCATCAGCGTACTGTACTAAAACAACACGATTTGAAAGAGCTTTAGGAAGATCCTGTATAAGGATATTAAATAAAATAGGTGCTATCACTGAACCTTGTGGAATCCCCATGTCGAGGCATCGTGAAGAAGAATAACTAGCTCCCACTCTTGCCTGAATTGTTCTATTAGCTAAAAAAGATTTAATGTAATTGAACATATTGCCCGATAAACCAACAGATTTTAGCTTGAACAATAAACGTTTATGCCAAACTTGATCGTAAGCTTTTTTCACATCAAAGAAAGTAGCTAAAACACTTTTTCTGCGGGCAAACTGTTGTTTGATCTGAGTTGTAAGTTTAACTAGGTGCTCAACTGCGGATCTTCCTTTTCTAAAACCTGCCTGGTTTACCGGAATAACGTTATTTTTATCACAGTAGTGTAAAAGTCTGTTTAAGACCAATCTTTCCATTAGTTTGCTTGTATGGGACGTTAATGCAATAGGTCTGTAACTGTTTTTATCGGTTTTCGATTTTCCTGTTTTTAAGATTGGTATAACTATAGACTTTTGCCAGATTTGTGGCACAGTTCCAGTAACCCAGCATTTCTGCAAAATTTTGTGTAGGAAAATAAGGTAGCTTTCAGGGAGATGTTTAATCATTTCAGTCGAAACTGCATCAACACCTACCGAACTCTTTTTGTTGTGTAGAGACAGTACTGTGTTTTTTAGCTCTTCTAAGGTGATTGGAGAATTAAACCAGAGATCATTCTGTGGTACTGGATCAGTGTAGATTGGGTTGTAATCTTCCATTTCTCTGTGATGTTTGCAGTCTGGAGATAAACCTTCAACTTTACTGTTTTTGGCGAACAGATCCACAAAAGTTTCTGCTTTGTCCATGTCTGAAGGAAATGTGTTACATGTTTCAATCATTATCGGACACCTAGGTAAGTTGGTTCCATCCTTCATTTGTTTCATTTTCGTCCAGACTTTATGGAAATCTTTGAAATCTGAAATTTCTTTTGTGCAGAATGATGCCCAATAATCTTTCTTTGCTTCAGCAATGATTTTGTTACATTGGATGTTAGCTTTTTTCATTTCGACATGATCCTCAGGTTTCCGGCTTTTGATGTAGATTTTGAATTTCTCCCTTTTATATTGAACTGCTTTCTCACATGCCTCTGTCCACCAAACATTACCCAATCGATTATTTGATCTAGAAGATTTGAGTTTCGGAATCGATAGGTCTGCAGCGGCTAAAATTGACTCTTGGAATTTAGAAAACATAATGTCTACATTTTCACTTTCATAATGTCTGTAATCTTGATTAGCTAGAGCAGTTCGAAATAAGGACCAGTCAGAACGCTTGTAATTATATTTTGGAATAATTTCAGGAGAGCTGTCTTTCATCCTGATGTTTTTGTCAGTTATGGTTATGATGATAGGTAGGTGATCGCTTCCCAAAGTGTCTCTGTGAGTTTCCCAGGTACAGGATGGTGCTAATTCTGGTGAGATTAGAGACAAATCGATGGCTGTCGCCCTGTGTTTGGAAACATCAGGGATCCTAGTGACACTACCATCATTTAGAAGGTAAAGCGAACTATCAACGATATTTTCTACCAAACGATTGCTCGTAACAGTAGAACAGTTCTTTTCCCAAAATGGGGAGTGGGAATTAAAGTCTCCACCTATTAGCCATTTACCACGCTGCTGATCTTGGATAGTGCGCAGCCATTCTGTGTTGTGGTCATTTGGACCTGTTGGTAGGTAGACTGACAAAACGTTAATGTTTAGAGAATTGCTTAATTGGACAGTGGCAGCACAAGCATGCAGATCTTCGCTTGATTTCAAAACTGGGGAAGTAAGTAAGCAGTATTGTAACTCTTTGAGTATATAAATCGCGGTGGATACCTTCTTCCCGTGATTCCCACATTCATAGACTGGAGGATAATAATAATTGGGGAAATTGGGAAGCTTGGTAGCGACAACATTCATCGACTGTAGAATCAAAATTTCACACCTATTTGATGCTAGGAAATGCTCCAAGTAAGCCGAATTGGTGGAAAGGGATCTACAATTCCATTGCAAAAACTTGACTTGGGATTGTTTTCGCATTGCTGATATTGGTTAATCTCCAACTTTCTATTAACTGTTATTTATGGTCGATAATAATGAATACTTTGATTTTCTGTGTCCAGGAGAACTGGACAGAAAGAAAATTACGTAATTACTTAGACTACAAAGTAAAGATAACAAAATTGTAGCAAAATCAATAAAAAGAAAATTACATAGTCCAACGTACGAATAACTTATAAAGGTGATAATAGATTACAAGGGATAACAAATAACCAAAAATCAAAATAATGGCATTCACGTCTTCAAATGTACAGAGTGTATAGTCTGACCGAGTCTTGATAGTCGGACTAAAACCTAGTTATTGTTTATTTTCAGCAGAAGAAATGTCAGAGATGACGAGGAAAAAGTCCTGTGACATGAACATTAAGTATTGTATATGTAATACTGTTATTTCAAAACATATTATACGGCCACCATGGTGTGTAGTTGTCAAAAGGGTGGTACTGTCCTCTGGAGAATCTGGAAGGGTGTAGCTGTGATGATCTTGATCTTGATGTTCTCCTTGGAGTCTCCCAAAATAGGTCTCGAATGTGTCTTCCAAGATTTCCTGCAATGATGCTACTTCCTCTGGTGGTGGGGTGAATGTCGTCTTTTAGAAATTGTTGAGTGGTACGAAGGTTCTCATGTGATACAAAAGAAATATTTTTCATATCAACAAGTTCAGCAGATAGAAAAGCGTTGAACAGATTTCGTTGAACCTCCATTCGGGCCTGCCGTACAGGGGCAACCTTACTAACGACTAGTTTAGATTTTGGATGTTCTTGTGCTATTTGTTTTATGCCTGAAGCGAGATGTTTAGTTGTTGCAGGGAGATCTTTGCTGTTCAATTCATGCACACCACAGTGAAAAACAATACAGTCTGCTGAATCATCAAATTTGGAAAAGGCCATATCTAATGAGCTTTTAATGTTATGAGGGTCGTTCACAGGGCACGAGTCTCCTTCAAAACCGTACGATCGTCCCAGTCTTCTTGAGTTGACACCTTTCAACACAGAGTCGTGGACAGTGAGAACGTACGGAAGATCGTGGGTCTTTTTATGTTGTTTTGAAATATTTTCAGAACGGGATGGTGTAGGCCTATGTTTGGGAAGCGAAATGACGTCTTTAGTTGGTATGACGTCATGACGTTGTTCTTTCTTGTTTATTATTTTATTTTCAGGCACTTTTGTTGCTTGCTGTTTAGTTTTGCTGCTGGGTTTTGGTGCCTTGAGGTTTCGGGTCTGTTTGTCGTCCTGCTTGCTTGTGTGGTTTTGTTTCAGTGCCTCAGCGTAGGTGGGATGTGTGTCATGTAGATCCGTCTGTGTGTGACAGTTACGGGTTGTCATGGTGATGTTCTTTTTTTGCTGGTTAGTGAGTAGAGTAAGGACCGTCTTTTCCAGAGAATTGACTTGGTCCCGCAGAGCCAGTATGATGTTTTTTAGTTCTGCCGTACTCACGCAGTCCGCCGAGCTGGGAAGAGGCGCTGTGCAGGTTGTCCCACTCTGCGTGTCAGTGGGAGTCGTGGTGTGTGTGTGTGTGTGTGTGTGTGTGTGTCTGTATGTGTGCGTGCGTGTGTGTGCGAGCGTGCGTGCCTGCGTGTGCGTCTGCTTCAGCGCTTAGATTTGATTTTATCAAGATTTTGCGCTATATAAATATTGTAATTATTATTATTATTATTATCTATGTATGTCTGAATGTACATATGTATGCACATACATATGTATGTATGTATTATATATATGTAGGCCTATATATATACATGTATACATATATATATATATATATGTATGTATGCAAGCAAAATGTATGTATGTACACACACACACACACACACACACACACAAAAGAACTGTTAATATCACAAGATTTAATCAGTTCCTCATACTTGAACAAAAAGTCATCAGAGAATCTCGCTGACACAATGAAACAGTGAATGGAGCTGAATCAAGAGTTGTTTTGTTTCACAGTTATGTACACAACAGACCATACATATGTTCAAATATGTAAAAAAAAAAAAAAGAAAAAAACACAAAAAATCACATACAAGTATCAACCAGCATTAATTCTGTATTGCCTGGATAGTATTGTCCTTTTTTCCCTATTCTATTTCTTCTCAATTCTTTATAAACTTATTCTCTTTAATGATACACAATATACATTTTCAGCCAAAATCTGGACAAATCTCTTCTGTTCTAATCACTGTTGCTGCTGTCACTATTTTTTCACAGCTTGTTGTGGTAAGTCTCAAATGTCAATTTCTCAAGATGACGTCTCCACCCTGGGAATAAATTCCATATGTAGGCTACTGACGCCACAGATGTCATGCGATGGAGAAGATCTAAAATGATCATGGCATAAACCTGCACATGAGCCCTGCGTGTTGGCAAGGCTTTGAGGGTAAGGATAAATAAGTAACTTCTTTGGCAAAGTCTTTTATTCCAGTTCTTCTACTTTCTGTGTTTTTCTCTTTTTGCCAAAGTCAAAGTGTTTTTGAGCATGCAGACACTACTTCATGTGCTGCAGAAATGCGGTTCCTTAATGCTGACAAACCAGGAAGTGTCTAGGTGCCCATGGCAATCTTTAGCGATCCAGGATCCTGAAGAAGTATTCCGCCTGAAACAGACAGCAAATCAGCAACTGTAACACAACTGGATAATATTGCGCTGTGCAATTAAGCAAACACCATGCAGATAAGATAAAACAAAACACAACAATACAAATAATTCTAATAACAGATCATTCTTATATGGAGCTTTTCTCAAATCATTTAGACTTGCTTACATCATATTAAACATTTACAAGACAGACAGGACGTACTTATAAAGTGAAAAGCAATTATGATATCAACAATGAAATGGCTATTCTTCAAAGCGATGAGGTATCTTCCAATGACTGGAAGTCTGTCATACACAATAGTGTTGGTTTTGGCGTCATACACTTACCATGTCAAACTGGTGCAAACCCAGGCTGGTAGGTTTGTTCGCTGGCCTAGAATTTTCTTGGCTAACAACATCTTAAGACGAACTCAGGTGCATGTCGTCAACTAGCCAATCAGTTCTCTTCCTTCCCTTTAGCGCTTTGTCTGGGTGTAATTCCTCACTTCCATGGCTAACAGTTTAGGAAATGGACAACATTACATCGCTCTGCCTAGTTTTTCTGCTTTTTGCCTCTATCATGCTTCTCTGGTGTGATTCCATCACGTTTGGTGATGTAACCCCCAACAACAAGCTGATCTCTCCATACTTTATTGTGCTCTCACTAACCTTTTTTTTCTATACTTGCCTACTTTTCGGTCTCTTGACATGCTTCTCTCTGTTCATCTCTACTTTCTCTCTCTTAACGCTACCTAGAAGGGCAGTACGCCTTGCAACTCACTGGTCATCAGATCTGCGGCAGTCTTGATCCATCTTGGACTCAACAATTCCCGCATGGACCTCAGATTTGAACCTGACAGCTGACCCACAAAATCCGTCCCTCAGGATGGATGGCAGGGATAGGATGAGGACATGCAGCAAGAAGGATGTGCCCCCCCCCCTTCCCCCAAATCTTCAAAGGAACTTCTATTATAGTGCATGTGGACCCAGCAGCACCTACTGGGTTTATTCCCTGCCCCCCTCCCCCTCCTGACGCAATGCTCAACTGTTGCTTAACCCAGAGTGAGTTAGTCAAGGCACTGCACCGGCACTTATGCGCAGAGGTGGAGGTCGAGTCCGGATTGGTGCTGTAGGTCCCTGCACCCACTGTCGAACCCTCCTCCTCCCTTACTGGGAAGTTGGAGCAGAAATTGACCCCCGTGGATGCTGCTATGGCACCTTCTGCTAATTCAGCACCGGCCAACCTCCCACAACAGGAGGCGAGGTGGCCTCTGAGGATGGAATGAGTGCCCTCCCCCTCCCTTCGTGGGAAGTCCTCATTCTCCTTCGCACCCTCAAGTAAGTTGGGTACAGGGGGTTGGTACCACCACCTTCCTGATCATTCTGCTGGTGGGCTGCCCACAGACCGCCTCCACCAAGGGGGTGATGGACTACAGGCTGCCTCCCCTCCCACCTTCCCCTCCACACTGTATCCCACAGGGGGAAAGGGAGGCAGGCTACCTCCTGGCGGTGATATACCACACCCCGCCCACACCAACCCCCACCCCCTGAGTTGGTTGTACAGGACCCGTTTTATCCTTCCCCCAGATTTCCACAAAGGTCCTGTTTGACTAATATACTAACCACGTCAAACTCTCAGGCCCACCACTCCATCCCCACTTCCAGTTGCTAAGTTCCCCCTTGGAGTCTCTTTACAACCGTGGAAGTGTGGAATTACACCAAGACAAAGTGCTAAAGGGAGGAATAGCACTGACTGGGCTGCCAGATGACGTGCACCTGAATCCATCTTAAGACTGCTGTTAGCCGTGAAAATTCTAGGCCAGCGAAACAAACACTGACCTAGCAAAAAGGGCGTTATTAAAAACTCCTGTTTTTCTTCTGTCACTGTTTCTGCAACAAGTCCTTTTTCTGGGTCTGGGGGTTGTTAGCTCTGTATCTACCCCCCCAACCTATAGGATCAGTGGATACATTTCTGTCAGACCTCTACCCTCCCACCTGTCTGGTGCAGGTGGCCCTACCAGTAGCCAAAGTCCCTGCTGCCATAGTTCTAAGGGTCCCAGGGACACCCTGACCATGACAAAGTGACGATCTTTTCAGGCAGCTGTTTTACACAAATTATCAGACAGGTAAGCGGTTTGATTCTCAAGGACTTTTCTCCTTCCTCCACTGACCTTTAGTGGTGGTCTGGCTGCTAATTTCTCTTAGATAAAATGATAAACTGAGGGCCTGAGCTGCAAGCACTTTACACACGTTAAAGAACCCAAGGTGAGAGGTTGTTCCTTGGCAAAAAATCTTCCCTGACAGGTAAATAAACACACACACATACACACAAACACACATGCACCCCTTACTCATTCACACACACACACACACACATGCACACATCCCTTACACATCACCACACACATAAAGTATGCACTTCTTACACATACATACATACACACACACAGAAAACACACACACACACCTCTTGTACATCCACACACACACAAAGTATGCACCCCTTACCCATACATACACGCATACAGAACACACACACTAACACACACACACCTCCAACAGCCCATCATCAGGTAAGTCAGTACAGTGTACAGCATTGTTCACTTTGTCTGTTCCAAAAATAGCGCGCAGGGTACGGGACGCAGATGGCGTGCAATCTCCTGCACACACATACACACACATTCACCACTTTGTCCAAAACACTCACATAAGCACAGAGTTAAAAGAAATACAAAGCAAGCATTTACAATAGGACTTGATATATCATCAATCTACATAGTTATGTCCATCAAATAAAATCCATGTCAATAAGGACACAGTGATGTCTACCACACACTGCTTTACATAAGACTTTTTATCATTGAACAATAAGTTTGTTTTATGATATCTGTGAACAGCGTAGTTATATCTACCACACAGACTCGTAACTGGATTTTAGACGTCACTCAACACCTCAAATGACACAGTTTCAGTTTCAGTTTCAGTTTCTCAAGACGACATCTCCACGCTCGGAACGAATTCCATATGCACTAACGTCACAGGTGCCATGTGTATGGTGATCATGGCACAAGCCTTTAGCCTGCAAATAAACCCATGAGCTGGCCAGGTCCTGAGGCCCTACCTAGACTATGTTTTACCTAGTCTATATTTTATACTGGTATTTTATCAGCCTGCCACTGGAATAATCTTGGTTACATGTAAATGACGTGTGTATCTGTGTTTCTTATCTTCAGAAAAAGGAACATATATATAAAGTAAATAAATAAACAATCAAAGGTCTGAATCACAACACGACTAGCTATTCTGTATAAACTTGTCTCACATGACTGAAAGTCCCTCCTCCCCCCCCCCCCCCCCCCCAAGTCCATGACACAATCCACAACTAAAAAACTAGTCTGGTCAAGGGTTGAACCTAGGACCCCAGCATAATCAGCATGGCCCACAGACATGACACATTTTTTTCTTAATTTAAACTCTGTGGCTACTGTGCACACCTCACTCACTTCTCTCCCCTCCATGCTCCATCCACCTCTCCCCATATCGCCCCATCCCCTCCCCTACACACACACTCACAGGGTCGGCAGGTCCGGCCAGCTCACGGAAGGCAGGGACCACATTCTGAGCCTTGTCACAGCCGACAATCTCCACAGCCAGGCAGGGGCCAGAGGTCAACTCAGCGACCATGGCAGGATACTCTTTGACCACGCCCTTGTACACCTCCAGGAATTCCTCGGCGTTGGCCTTCTCCAGCGTGAACATCTGTGCGGCCCCCACGCGGAACCCTGCCTCTGTGATGGCGCTCATGATCTTCCCACCCACACCTGTATATCCGGAGGAAAAGAACGGTGGATGAGAACATCATGAGTGGATCTGATAAATTCATATTACTCCTGTTGTCATTATGAACTGTTCTGTGAATTTACAGACAAATGGACAAACAAAAGAACAAATAAAAGCATCCTGAACAAATTCACAGTCCAACGTCAAATGCTGGTATAAGTCAACAGAAGAAAAATGAAATACATCGGCCATACAACCCACAACATCAACACAAACTTAATGACAACAGTTTTACAAGGAAAAGTTGTGGCCAAAACAAATCCAGACAGACCAACCACCTCCTACACAAACAACATCACCAACATCAGCGGTTTGAGGGTCTACAAAGTAGCACAGAAAAAACAAGACTGGAGCAAATAGAGGACAGTTGTTGTGATGTCTGCTGTGGCAGCTACCACTGAATTTAATGATGCTGACAGGTGAGAGTTAACAGTTTATTCAAGAGGGGTCATAATGGGCATGATAAACGTCAGACTTCAAACTGGAAGGTGCAGGGTCAGTCCTGTCAGGGCACTTCCCACCTGATGGATAAAAGGAAATTTTCCCATTTATGGGTAAAAAGGAAAATGTTCCTACCTAATGGTTAAAAGGGCAAAGTGTCCCACATGATAGATAAAAAGGAAATTTTCCCACCTGATGGGTAAAAGGGAATTTTCTGACCTGATGGGTAAAAGGGAAATTCCCCACCTGATGGGTAAAATGGAATTTTTTCCATCTATGGGTAAAAGGGAAATTCCCCACCTGATGGGTAAAAGGGAATTTTCCCATCTATGGGTAAAAGGAAAATTTTCTCACCTGATGGGTAAAAGGGAATTTCCCCCATCTATGGGTAAAAGGGAATTTTCCCAACTGATGGGCAAAAGGGAATTTCCCCACCTGATCGGTAAAAGGGAATTTTCCCATCTATAGGTAAAAGGGAATTTCCCCACCTGATGGGTAAAAGGGAATTTTCCCCACCTGATGGTAAAAAGGAATTTCCCCCACCTGATGGGCAAAAGGGAAAATTTCCCCACCTGATGGGTAAAGAGAATTTCCCCACCTGATGGCAAAAGAGAATTTTCCCCACCTGATGGGTAAAGAGAATTTTCCCCACCTCATGGGTAAAATGGAATTTTCCCCACCTGATGGGTAAAAGAGAATTTCCCACCTGATGAGTAAAAGGGAAATTTTCCCCACCTGATGGTAAAAGAGAATTTTCCACCTGATGAGTAAAAGGGAAATTTTCCCATCTCCCAGTCAACATGTGTAATGACCCACTAGTGCCTAAGCACCCATCACGTGTATATGCACGCAGATGTCATCAAGTATGCGTGTTGAACATCACATAAATCACATCACTCACTGGCTTACGGAAACATGAAAACACCCAGCTTGATCACCTACCCAAAATGCAGAATGTGCAACAACATGGTGGTATGTGGTCAGCTCACCTAACAGCTCATGTTCTCGGTGCTCCACTAAAGGCTGATGTGTGAGTCCAAATTAGTTAGGAAAATAGTGCTATACCAGATCTATTTATAACATAAGGAGACATGAACACAGGTCTAACCAATGTCACTTTCTGATGGTGCATTGTGCACTGTTTTATGAATTAACAATGCAGAGTTTATCCAAGAAGGATTCACTGCACTGGCACAATTCCTTATGAATAATGTTTTAACCCTTTACACTCCTGCACTCTATTCCACCAGCTGCAAAAACTTAACCCTTTCGCTCCTTGTTGCTCAAATATCTCGACCATTACTGCAAGAGTTTCTCTCTCTTGGGCCTGGTTGACGCCAGAGATATCATGAAAGTAAGCGCAGAGTGCCGTCCTGCAATGCAGTGTCAATCTGAAATAATTCTCTGTAGTATCATCACAATCATCTCCATTCTCATCACCACAGATTTGTGAAACATTATTCCAGATTTTATGGCCCTTCAAGTTCTGCTGCCATGGTGACCTCAGCTTTAGTGGTCTTTGAGGTGTGCTGGACAGCTGAAAATGGTGAAATAAGCGGTATGGGGGTAATGACGTAAGAGTGGCGCAGAAGATGAACAGCAAATTGAAATAGCCATACATGGGAAAAAAGATGATAATATCCTTTGGCAATGTGCTTTCTCTGTGAAAAGGAACCTGCATTTCAAGCAGAAGAAGTCTGCTGTGCAAAACCAAAACAAAACAAACAAACATAAAAACTCAGAAATACGCTCATTCAATGAAAGGAAACCTGCAAGCTTTCAGAGCAGAAAGTTTGATAAATATAGCAAGCACCACTTGATTGTCTCACACACACACATAGACACATACAGACACACACATACAGACACATAGACACATACAGACACACACATACAGACACATAGACACATACAGACACACACACACACACACACACACACACACACACACACACACACACACAAACTGACCAGCTTTCAGAGCAGAGGGTTTGATGATACAGCAACACCACTGTCCACCTTGACTATCACACACACACACACACACACACACACACACACACACACACACACACACACACACACACACACACACACACACACACACAAACTGACCAGCTTTCAGAGCAGAAGGTTTGATGATACAGCAACACCACTGTCCACCTTGACTATCACACACACACACACACACACACACACACATACAACTGACCAGCTTTCAGAGCAGAAGGTTTGATGATACAGCAAGCACAGTTATCCACCGTGGCGTGTGTTGGGGCACGGCACCACAGCTGGGGAAGAAGAACTCAATTTCACGTGCTGCAGAGGCCGGGCTGTCTGAACCGTGGACAGCATTGCACGTTTTGTCTGAAAAACAAGTGAACAGGTGAGAAAAATAATGAGAAATATTCAACAAAAAATAAAGCAATGCCATACTAACCATATCTCTTTGTATATAAAAATTATTATAGAAAATCTAGATTCTGTGCTTTTCAAGGTCACTGTGACCTTGAAGAAGCATCTGATGATATAAAACTCGACAAAAAGCAAGTCCAAAATAACAGTGAAAACAGAAAGTAAACATTGTTGGCAATTCTTGAGAAGGTGCTGTTAACATACCTACCTGGAAAATGACTGATTTTAGGCAAGGTTTTTTTTATGTGTGACCTTGACCTTGCTGCCATGACTTGCAAATTTAACTCATTCATGACTGCTCAATGATCTACACCTTTGGCCCAAATATAGGAAAGACCCATCCAGAAACAGCACAGAAAATGTAACAAATAGATTTCTTTCACACACACACATACACTAAAACACACACACACACACACACACACACACACACACACACACACACACACACACACACACACACACACACACACCTGTGCCATACTGTGCACGAATGCTGGTAGGAGCTTCTCTGCGTGCTGCAGATGGGTCTGTGGGTCCGATGGCATCCCTCCAGCAATTGACGGCGTTCTCCCCCACAATCTCAAAAGCCACAACAGGACCGCTTGTCACATAGTCCAACAGGGCACTGTAAACACACAGCACACACTTGTCATTTATGGGTAGGGCAGACAGGACATCATGAGTGCTGCAGAGTGTCGAGAGTGCCGGCATGGACACGGCACACA
Source organism: Monoplex corrugatus (assembly GCA_030674185.1). Taxonomy (NCBI): domain Eukaryota; kingdom Metazoa; phylum Mollusca; class Gastropoda; order Littorinimorpha; family Ranellidae; genus Monoplex; species Monoplex corrugatus. The sequence goes on along the minus strand of JAPXFY010000021.1, from coordinate 70,506,116 downwards.
AATCTGAGATATTTCAGTTGGCTCAGCCCTGCCAGCTATTAATAGCGCGCATCTTTCCCCTTCCCTTCCACTCCCCACACCCTTTTCACCTGTCCCGCTGCTGTGTATAGCGCACTCAGTTTCCTTCTTTATCACTAGGGCTTGAGCACAAAGGTGCTCTACAGAGATAAGATTTTGGTCGACCCTGCCTGGCTAAAAATTGCGCTCGCACTCGCAGGTGATGCCGGCTCGCAACTAAAGGGTGTCAGAGTGGCTGGGAAAATGCAGCTGTTGGAATCACCTTGTGAACAGCGCACATGTCACTAACAGGTGATACAGACATGGCATCAAAGCCTCAAGAGTGTTGGTGTGAGTAGTTCTCAACACCCATGTCACTTATGATTGATGGAGATGAGGCATCACAGCCTCAAAATTACTGGATGGTGTTCTCTTGTGAACAAAATGTTATTTACAGGAGCAAACAAGGCACCACAGCCTCAAAAGTACCAGGTATGGGTACTCTTGTGAACAACACCAATATCACTTATGGATGTTGCAGACAAGGCATCAGAACCTGAAGACTGTTGGTGTGGGTGTTCTTGTCAGCAATGCAAATGACAAGCAAGATCATTGCTTGATGGTCTCTTGTGAACAACTCTGCTCAGATGTTTTCCTTACAAAACAAGCAGCAGCCACTCACTGACATGTATCACATACACACAGAGAATTTGGAGATTGTTCCAAGGGGAAATCACCACACTTAGACAATTCTACATGTGCTCCACCCAAAGCTGCCAGCAGTTATCTGGCAGACATCTTGACTGTGTGCAAAACTCCATGCATGGGCATGGTCTTGAAATGGGTGGCAAAGGGGGGTGGGACGGAGGGACCTCCGGAACAGTACACTGATATCAGTGATAATATCAAAATGATTCAGGCGTTAAGATGGGTTACAAACAGGTAAGTGTTTATGTTGAAAGCTGGCACCGCACTGGGGATACCATGTCAATGACTCTATCAAGACAATCAGTTTGACTGCGTTAAGACTGTGGCCCACCTAAAGGTTAAACCCTTGACCGTTAAAAAATCATCATCATGTGCCTTGCCGCATGGTATTATTGATCATGGCCTTCCATACAAACCTATCTTTTGTTGTTGCAAGCATATCTCCTACCCATTTTGTACCCACCCACTCTGCAAAACTGTTCAACATTTTCTCCCTGGGTCTACCCGGTGCTCTTTTTCCCTCTAGCTTTCCTGTTGTGACACAGTGTTCAAATTTCTCTTCCCTCATAAAATGTCCTATAAATGTTGCTTTCTTAACTTTCTTAATTAATATTCCTTTTCTGTTTGCTTCTCTCAAGATTGACTAGTTTGTTTTCTTCGCTGTCCATAAAACTCATAACATCCTTCTTAGGTACTACATTTCAGCTGCCTCAATCTTGTTTTGACTTTGGTTGTTGATTGTCCATGCCTAGTATCCATACAACAGTACTGGTTCTATATAACACTGAAGAATTCTCTTCTTGATGTTAATTGATAGGCATCTGTTGGTAAAAATGATTTTCATTTTCTGGAATGCTGTTTTAACTTGGTCAGTTCTACTGGATATTTCCAATATGCATCTGCTTTCTGGTGACATGACCATTCCCAGATATTTAAACTTTTCAATTTGTGTTATGCCAGTTGATGTTACTTTACATGAGGGGATTTCTTGTTTGGTTTTTTTTTTTACTGATTACCACCATGACTTGAATCTTCTTGCTATTTAGCTCCAGCCCTTAGACAACTAACAAAAAAAGCACTATGGCCCACTTATCAGTCGAACCCAGGATCCCTAAGTTATCAACCTGGCACTTTGACCAATTGAGCTGATGAGACCACACAAGGTAACCAACCAATCAAACCAACCAACCAACCAACCAACCAGCCAACCAACCAACCAGCCAAGTTATGAAGGTAAATGAATCGCCTGACGCCTTACTTAAGGAAGGGTTTACTGAGGTGTTCCTGGTAGAAGACCATGGCCTGGTCACGGTTCATGCGACACATACGCAGGCGAGACAGGAGGAAACCTTTCTGGTAGATCTTGTCCAACACCTGGCCCAGCTTCTCCACCGCGTCTGGCTTGATCATGCCCAGAGTCCTGAAACATATGAGACATGGTCCACTATACCTCCACACTCAAGTCACGTGGGTAAAACATCAGACTTCTAATCAAAAGGTCTGGGTTTGATCATGCCCAGAGTCCTGAAACATATGAGACAATGTCCACTGTACCTCCACACTCAAGTCAAGTGGGTAAAACGCCAGACTTATAATCAAAAGGTCTGGGTTCAATCCCGCCTGGACACCTACCACCTGGTCAGTAAGAGATTTTCTGATCTACCAGGTCATCAAGTGTGCAACCTGCTAGTGTCTAAACCCCTCTGTGTGTATATGCATGCAGATAGTGACATTATACATGTTAAAAGAACCTGTACATCATATTAGCGTCAGGTAACTTATGAAAAGAAGAGAACATCCATTACATGTGCACACCAAACACAGAGTACACAGACTGTGCAGTGACATACTGCCTGCACAACGTGTATCAAAAAATGTACATGCCACTTATATCAAAGAGAATCAGAAAACCA
>JAPXFY010000021.1:70478498-70498498 GCA_030674185.1 Monoplex corrugatus | reverse complement strand
TTGATGAATGATTATGAATATCTTAATAGTCTCCTTTCAGCCCTTCTACTTTTCTGAGATGGTAAATCACGGTATATTAGCTTTTCCTGATATGTCATTTGTTTGCACTCTTTTAAAATTTTGGCAGGCCTTTGTTTAATGGGCTGCTCCCAGAACAACTGACTTATTTTATCCATTTGAGTCATTAGAGACATAGGTAACAGAGACCTAACTACTTTGGGGCAGGTTTCATTCCTCTTCGTCAGTCTAATGTGGTTCATCTTACCCGATTCTACATAGGGTAAGGTGGGAAGTCTTTTGATTCACACTGGCAACAAAGGAGGCCCAGGCGAAATTTCGAGGAAATATGGACTTCTATATGCAAACAAAACATACATGCATACGCGAATGGAACAGTAACGATCAAAATGTTCATGCTTGTCAGAGTCATAAGGAAAAAGACAAAATCGTGAAACGAGACTCGGGCAAGTTGAGGCTAAGCCATGATGATCATTACGATTCAGTTCAGTTGAAAGCGTGATGTCAATTTACAATTTGAAAGAGTACCACTGCCATAGACGACTTTTAAACAAGACAACTATGCCACTGCATTAAAGAATAGTTTAAAAACCTCCTTACCATGGTGGAAATGTGAATATGTGAACAAGATCCACAGAAATTGATCTTATCTTCGTCTGCTCCGTTCCCTGTGGCCCTTGTTGTAGCAACAGCAGCTTCCGACAAGCGGGAGAAAGCAAGTCTTTGATTGGTCCAAAATATATGTGTTACCTATTTCCGTTTCAGAACTTCCGGGGTGTCAACATAATATTATTTACGTGAGGTGACAACTTGGCGAGAATTCTTGGATTTTCTCTTTAAGAGTTTCGTAAGTAATATATGTGATGACATAAGTATTGAGTTGGTAAACTTTTAAAGATACTAGTTTGGTAAAACATATTGTTATAATACACGTATGCAGTAGATCTAGGCCTATATTATATATATCCGAGCCGACAGATTATGATAATCATTATCTTTATCAACTTCAAGGCTACCTTCATCATTCATCATGATCACGAAAAGCGCTCAGGGCTCTTAGTTCAAGCTTACAGCACATTATGAAAATTTGGGTAACACTTTCATAGATTTTGCGTAGGGAGGTGATATGATGGACCTTAGTCCTAACCCCGTCGGCCATACCACCTGAGGTGGTGTCGACGTAGAAACTGGACCATTTCAGTCAACACTAGCCTAAGCTCAAAACCCTCGGGGTCATTTTCTCGTAATTGGTATAGATAGATTAAATCACTCAGTGATTTAGAGATTACCAGTCCTTCGTTTAAAAGAAAGAAAAAAAATATAGCAAAAAAAAAAAAAGAAAAAAAAAATGACTTATTTAACCTCTTCTCTGCTTGGTACGAGTAACGCTCGTAGTAAAATCGAAATTCACCACGCCCGTATACGAGTGCCACTCGTAGTAAACTCGTCACGGAAAGCGAGCAAATCTACACAAGAAATGACTGCGCAAAATGTTTCCAACTCTGTTGCTGATATCAGCGAAGAGCCCCATATCCTTCACGTCACCAGTAACTGACCACAGGATATGCAAATCGCGAGTTGAGAGGTTACAGTGATTAGCGAATTCAAGATGGCAGCGAGACCTAGTACGTCGTCGGCTCGACCTGTTTTCAAGCGGTACACTGCGCTTGATGTGTTGGACGAGATATTCAACGATCAAGACAGTGGAGAAGAAGACATGGGAGGATCGGATCCTGACATCAGTGATGAGGAGGAGACGGATGGGAACCAGCACCATCCACTTTTATCGGAGATAGGTGCTGGTGATGACGTGGATCCTTCGTTCGCTCCCAGTGAAAGCAGTGGGGAAACCAGTGCTAGCGAGGGTGAAGAAGAGGAAATGGGGGATCCTCTACCATCAACAAGCACTGCACCCCCTCCTGTCAGGAGGGGACGGGGTCGTGGACGTGGTAGGGGGTCTGGACGACGGCGAGGGCCCCGTGGAAGCGGCAGGGGGCGTGGCGTGAGGCGTGGTCAGCAACAGCTAGTGAGAGAATGGCGAGAAGCTGATGCACAGCACCCCAACCCTGGTGTAGTTTTCACTGGAAATCCGGGGTTGAAGGTCAGCTGTGCTAATTTTAGGCCGGTTGACTATTTGGAATTATTTTTTTCTGACCTAGTCAACCATCTCGTCATTCAGACAAACCTGTATGCTGACCAGTTTCTCGAGGCACACCCCAATCTTCCACAGTTTTCCAGGGCCAACAAGTGGGAGAAAGTCGACGGTGCAGAAATGAGGAAGTTTCTGGGCCTGGTTCTGCTGATGGGCATTGTGCGGCTACCTTCAATTGAACTGTACTGGTCTAAGAAGGTGCTGTACAGAATTCCAGTCTTCAGCTCCATCATGACAAGAAACCGGTTCCAGGCAAGTAGCTCTATTTTTTTTTCTTTTCTTTTTTTCACTACTTGATTCTTCATCCCTCCACTATTCATTTGTGTGTGTGTGTGTGTGTGTGTGTGTGTGTGTGTGTGTGTGTGTGTGTGTGTGTGTGTGTGTGTGTGTGTGTGTGTTTTATATATTCAAGTGTGTGTGATACTGTCAGTGTGTGCTTGTGTAAATGTGTGTGTGTGTGTGTGTGTGTATGTGTAGGCTGTGTGTGTGTGTGTGTGCGTGTGTGTGTGTGTGTGTGTGTGTGTGTGTGCATGTGCGTGTGTGTGTGTGAGTGCACATGTGTACATACGCATTATTTATTTCTGTTTGCAAGTTTTCCATACAAGTTTGCTGATTTTGTAAAACACAAAAGCACTTTTTTGGTACACCAGTGTGGTGTTTTTATATTCATGTGTGTGTGATACTGTCAGTGTGTGCTTGTGTGGTGTGTGTGTGTGTGTATGTGTGTGTGTGTGTGTGTGTGTGTGTGTGTGTGTGTGTGTGTGTGCGCGCGCGCGTGTGTGCATAAGCATTATTTATTTTCTGTGTGTAAGTTTTCCATGCAAGTTTGTTCATTTTGTAAAAGACAAAAGCACTTTTTTATACCAGTGTGGTGTTTTTATATATTCAAGTGTGTGTGATACTGTCAGTGTGTGCTTGTGTAGTGGGTGTGTGTGTAGGCTGTGTGTGTGTAGGCTGTGTGTGTGTGTGTGTGTATGTGTGTGTGTGTGTAGGCTGTGTGTGTGTGTGTGTGTGTGTGTGTGTGTGTGTGTGTTGTGTGTGTGTGTGTGTGTGTGTGTGTGCCCAGTTGTGGGTCTGCTTACTTATCTTGAAAGTTTACTCTGTATTTCAGATTCTTCTTCAGTTTCTGCACTTCAACAACAATGCAGCCATGCCAGTGCCAGGTGATCCAGCGTACGACCGGCTCTACAAGATCCGTCCTATTCTGGATCATCTGCATGAGAGGTTCCAGGAGGTGTATGAGCCCCGGCAAGCGGTATGTGTTGATGAAAGTCTACTTCTTTGGAAGGGTAGACTGATATTTCGTCAATACATACCGTTGAAACGTGCCCGGTTTGGCATCAAAATATACCTGTGCTGTGAGTCTGACGGCGGTGTCAAGGGAAGTGGTGGCTACTGCTACCGCTTCAAGGTGTATGCTGGAAAGGAGGACCCCGTCAATGAGGTGCAGCCTGTCCTAGAGTCCGTAAATGCAGACAACCCAACTCTCTCGGCCAGCGAGAAGATGGTGCTGTACTTGGTAGCCCCTCTCCTGGAAAAGGGCTACCATGTCTACACGGACAACTGGTACAGTAGTCTGCGGCTGTACCTCTACCTCCTGGAAAGGAACACCTTGGCCTGCGGCACCGTCCGGGAGAACCGGGGTATTCCAGAGGAGCTACGTGGAGTGAAGCTGGACCCCGGATCATCAGCTGCTCTTTGTGGTGACAACAAGATCGTCGCCACAAAGTACCACAGCACAAAAGTGGTGCACCTGCTGTCCTCTGTGCACGGCCACACTGAGGCACCCATTCCACACCGGGGACGACGGGGTGTCAACATGCGTCCGTCTGTTTCATCGAATTACAACAGGAATATGGGTGGAGTTGACAAACAAGATCAGCTGCTTCACCCATATGACTGCTCACGTAAGTCGATGAAATGGACAAAAAAACTGTTTTTCCATTTTCTGCAGGTTGCAGCCTGCAATGCATTCATCTTGCAAAAGTCAAGAGGTGATGACTCCTGTAAAACTTTCCTAAGTTTTTTGGAGAGTGTCATCACCTCTTGGATTTGGCCAGATCAGGTGCCAGCTGTGGAAGAGGGAAAAACAGATGACGAGGTGAGGGTGGGTGCACACCACTTTTTATTTCCACTGCCACCGACACCAAACAAGTCTAACCCCACCAAGCCGTGTCGGGTCTGCACGAAGAAAATAAAAGTGCGGAAGGAATCCCGCTACTACTGCCCCTCCTGCCCATCCAAGCCTGGATTGTGCTTAGGCCAATGCTTCAAGGACTACCACACCAAGTTTGCGTATTGGCAGTAGGGTGTTCTGTGTTAGTTTTTTTTTTCCCCTCAGTTATATATATTTCATTTTCTTCTGCTTTTTTGTGCTTTTGTTTTTGTGTTCTTAGTTTTCCATTCTACAGTGCGTTTTTTTTTCTTCACCTGTGTGTGTGTTCACCGTTTTGTGAACACTGTGACAAGACTGAGTGCCATCAGTGAAAGAAGACCAAGTGGAGTATAGAATGAATCCCCTTGTGTGTTTCTTTGAACCACAATTTGGACAGACAAAAAAATGAACACCATCCCCCAAAGTTATGAAGTAACGAATGCAGACAACCTGAGGATTATGTCCAAGCACAAGTGCTGGATTCCTTTAGAACAGTATGGCAGTAATGTGAGTACAATATGTTCAGAAACACTCACACAGTTCCCACAGTGTTTTGTGTGATAACAAATGGATACCATGTGTGTGTGTATGTGGGGGGAGGGTCTTTCTTTTTGAACAGACAGTTGTTTATTTTTTTCTTCAGACTTTTTTTTCCCATAGTTGTCATTTTGAACATTTACCAATATGTATAATATTATACTATAACAATTTGGACCATACTGTGTACTTACACTTTACAGTGATGTTGAGTAAACACTAACAGAAGTTTTTGTCAGTGTTTTACAGGTTTTATGTGTTGTAACATGTGTATGTTTTTAGAAACTTTTATTTTCTGTAAAACCACCATCCGTTATATCCCTGGCCATCTTCCCAATGGCTAACAAAATTACACTATTGTTATATAGCATTATAACTTGGGGTAAAATGAAAGAGAAGCCATAAAATCTAAGTCATATGTCAACAAATGAATAAGCAGTGATTGCGGTACTGAACCTACCCCAAATAGTAAAATTATGCCCCTTTCCAGTAGAATTGGGGTACCCCCAGTAACATACAGATTGTTACACAGAGGGACATTTATTGACATCAGTTTGAATCCCAGGTGTTTGTAATATTGCTGAGCAAACACCAAAAGGTATTTTGCTTTGTTCAGTGGGCTTTTATGTGCTGAATTGTACTAAAACTCTCAAATTGAAAACAAAACAAAAACTGATTTATCACATGTTATTAGTGTGAACCATCATCATTACCAACAAAATCAAATTAGAATGATGTGAAATTGTAAACAAGGGTATAAGGAAGAAGTCCACAAAAAATCTAACAAATAACTCAATAAGTGGATGAGTAATGTACATGTTAGTGAACATACTGCAAAAAGCATGATTATGCCCCTTTTTTCCTAAAAAATAGTACTCCCAATTATGAGCAGATTATGATCAAGAGCAACATTCCTTGGGATTTATATGACTGTCATGTGTTAGTGCTGATGTTGAATAAATAGTAAAACCACTTTTCCAATGTTCTGACTCATTTTGTGTGGCACAGTGTATTTGTGTAAACTCGAAAGCTGTTATTTTTTGGTAATTTTTTGTAGTTATGTCAGTTTCTGCTATACTAATTATCAACATAATCAAGTTATTTTGACAGGACATTGTAGACCAATGCATAACAACAAAACATGCAAAAAATCTGAGAGATCTGTCAAGAAATAAATAAGCAGTAACCATTTTATTGAACCTACCCTAAAAAGCTAAATTTTACCCTGGCAAGCAGTTATTCGAAAGTGCTATTATACTGAGCAGTTAAGGGGTTAAAAGTCAAAAGAAAAACAACACAAAAAACCTACCTGAAAGAAGAGGATTAGAGTGAAGGTTAGACTAGTATTAGATGCAAAACTTGTATGTTATTGTTAGCTAGGACCTCAGGACCTGCCAACTCATGGTTTATGCAAGATTAACCCTTTGACTTAAGTTTGACTCCCACACCCAGTCCTCCAACTGCAAAATCTTGACGTTTCTTGCAGGAAGCTGATGGATAGGGTCAGGGAATCAAAGGGTTCAATTTTTGCTTTGCTTGTATGATTGACAATGCAGCGTACTGGTGGATAGAGTGTGGGAGTCAAAGGATTAAGGCTTGTGCTGTGATGCTTGTAGATCTTCTCTGTCACATGGCACTAGCTGCATTCACTGTTTCAGTGTAGGCCTATATAAGCGTTGAGATGTCATCTTGAAAAGCTGACAGGGTTAAAAGTTGGGAAAAGTAATAGATTCTAGCCATGTATTCATGTGTAAAATATGCAGAAGATAAACTACACCATTTCCAAGGATGGCTCATTTGCTGTCCATCATAATTTGGTGGAGTCTAGGTTTCTGATACTAATAATCACTTGAGGGTGTTTCAGATGCATGTCCTGTAGATTTTATTATTTTTTTTGTATGTAAGGTATGAACCTGTGTCTAGGACCTTCAAAGTTAAGTTTGTAGCTGTTCTTTCCCTTTGTTATTTTATCAGTTAATTTAATAACTCTTGGTGTGAGTGTGACTGTGAGTGGGCTGTGTGCAGATCAATAAGTAATTGCGAATTCCTACCTGTGGCTATGGGTCACAACAGCTGTAAGAACACCACAAAGCAAATTCCAAGCATTGTCAGCTTTCTGACATTTTATTATTATTTGTTTTGGTGCCTCTCATACCAACTCTCTTTTACTTCTTTCTTGTCCTCATGTCCAGGCATCAGAGTGGGTTTCTGGCTGGGTTAGTGACATCTATAATGGAAGCCCTCATTCATGTGGACATAAATATTACAATTACAAGACCTAAAACTGGTCATGAGTAAAATACACCATGACAAACAAATTCCATACCCAGCATTCTGAAGTTTTCAAAGAAAATTGGTATTTAAATGTTTTTTTGTTTTTTTTAAAAAGTTGTGCAAATAATGTTCTGCTCATGCCTCATGATTCAGAAAGTAGGCTGTGTTAGATTATCATTGTGTGTGTGCGTGTGTATGTGTGTGTGTGTGTGTAAGGCTGTGTTAGTGTGTAATTTTTATATATTGTGTTGCGTATGCACATACGCATGCACACACACACACACACACACACACACACACACCACACACACACACACACCACACACACACTCTCTCTCTCTCTCTCTCTCTCTCTCGAAATGGAAAGCACAAACATGCACACATACGTATGCAAGTGATATGGAAACACTTAAGTGCTCTCTGTAAGAGACAGTGTCTGTTGATACAAACTAAAATCAAAGAAGTACATCACTACATGTGCCAGTGAAAATAAATTTGTATACATCAGTGATACACAAACACACACCTGCATCTCAAAGCTGTGCCACTGCCATCTCAACAGATGACAGACATTTTGCAGGAGGAGAGGGAGAGAGAAAGAGAGACTGGGGGGGTGGGGGGCAAGCACAAAGCAAAGTAGATCTATCTTTCAAGACTATGCGTGTATTGAAAACATGAGTTATAGCACTCTAATAAGATTCCGTTTACATGGTGAGAACAAACAATCTGTATATATATATATATAATGTATGAATTACTGTAGGCCTTGAATGGAACTGTGCCAGTCATTCTTCTGTCTCCTAGATGTCAGCTGCTCCATGTCCTTTCCCCTCATTGTCACAACACTTGAGTATTCACTTATCAATTCTCTTTTTCTCTACTTTTAGTTTGTTGTAACATTCTGTCACACAGCAGTTGATCACCATACCTTATTAATAATTAAGTATTATCTAACTTTTGTATTTCCTTGTTTCTTTCATTCATTTTTCTTCTTCTGGCACCAATTCGGTGAACACTTCAAAAGTATGGAACTGGCAGTTTGCTAGCAGTGCTGGCTTGGACTATTTCATGGATTAGCAGATACGATTTGACTAGTAAAGAAAAAGTAACTCTTCCCAGCCTGGAGTGACGTGATCTGCCCATAGCCCATTGACCCATTGCTACTGGGTTCCGGAAATCACCCGAATGTCAACATAACGGCTCACAAGCAGAGATTTCACTGTAAAAAGTGAATTTTTGGCTGTGTTTGTGTTTTCCCATTAGCAATATTCCCAGTAGAGCAGAAAAATTGATTGCACTGAACCTGTGTGGAAGGATGGAGTATGTTGTTGAAGTGAATTACAGTGTGAAGTGTTTTTGTTTTTCATTGTTTGTGTGTACCTTTTTGGAACTCCCATGTACAGATAACAATAACAAAATAGCTGTCAAGTAATATTTACTTCAAGTAAAATTATTTAAACAGTTAATTTCTTGTTTTCTGATGGTGTTTGTTTCATATCTGTGTAGTGTGTGGTTGATTTTTGGTAATTGTTTTTACACTTTGGTCAGAATTGGGTGATTTGATTGAAAAATTGCGCTCCTTCGATTGCAGCTCCATTGAGTTAATGCTTAGCTCATGGTGGTGGTGTAGATCCTTTAGAGGTCCCATTTGTCTCCACATTTCAAGACTTTGCCAGAATGTAGGCTTTTGGAGTCTGCTGATGCTAATGCTGGCAGATTTGGTTGGAGTGTAGGAATTGTCCATATGCGATGAATTTCTTGAGTAAACTCCAGGCTGTGGACTTGGGGACTCTGCACTCCCAAATGAAGCAGCTGTCAAAATTCACAATTCAGTTACAAATATGTTTGCTTGCTGATGTAACTGCACGCACATTTTATATCTGATCAGTTTCAGTTTCTGAAACTGAAACTGATCAGATATAAAATGTGCGTGCAGTTACATCATGCAAGCAAACAATATGCAAATGTATCTCTCAATGACTCAAGGGAGCATTGTGCAAGTGCGACACTGTTTTAAAAGATCTATCTACATCATAGTATATGTATTGTTTTCTCTTATTGTGTGCCTGAAACTAGTGAAAGTGTGCTACAGTGCATTATCAGGAACACGCTCTTTGGTTTGGTTTGTGTGTGTGTGTGTGTGTGTGTATGTGTGTGTGCACGTGCGCAGTCTGTTTGCTTTTTCTTTTTGCGCTAATTTCTTAAGCCTTTTTAAAAGTTAATTTTGTGTTCATAATACTTTACAACAGGTCACATCACCACTCAGCTACAGACTCTTGCAGACAAAAATGGCACAAGCACAGACCCCACAGTTACAAAAGGATTTACCGGAGACTGTACTGCTGAGACACCCACTCCCCAAGTACAACTTCCAGGCCAGGAAGCTGCCCAAGGAAAGGCCAACCAACCCACCAGCCAACCCAACAGGCAACCAAGGGGCAAGTAATTCTTCACTCCCATCAGCAGCGCAAGTCAGTCCGCCCAGTTCTGGCATCTCTTCTGTAGGGTCAGACAAAAAATCTGCTGCGGTGAGACCTTTTTCTGCGTTGCCCAAAGCTGACTCTGTGCCTCTGTTGAACAAGCCTGTGGCTGCTGTCGTTGCTTCTAATATCCGTGGCGGGAAGAAGACGGAAGCAGCCAGAGCAGGGGAAGGGTTGGGTGCTGTTGGTGTGGACTTGACAAAGCCAAAGGTGGAACTGTCTGGTGGAGAGAGAACTACGGGTTGGAAACACCCATAACCTATTTGCCTGGTCTGTCTGGTGTGGGTCAGGAGTCTGCTGGTAAGGGTGATGGATTTATGTGGTGTGTGTGTGTGTGTGTGTGTGTGTGTGCGCGCGCGCGCACGTGTGCATGTATATATGTGTACATGCGTGCATACATTGTGTGTATGTATACATGTGTGTGTTTGTGTGTGTGTGTGATGTATGTCACTATGTGTGTAAATATATGTGTGTGCCCTTGTAAATGTGTACACTTGTGTGTTTGGACTATCTTACTTTAGGTATTCCCCATTGGTATCAACCAGATGATAATATGTAAAATTTATGAAATTTTGTAAACTTTGTGTATACGAGAGAGAAAGAGAGAGAGAGAGAAACAATGTGTATGCAGGGTTCGCACAGTCCTTAAAAGTCCTTAATTTTGAGGGCATGCTTTTTAAGGCCTTAAAAGTCCTTAAAAATCAGGCTTTTGCTGAAAGGTCTTTAAAAAGTCCTTAAGTTTTGTCACTGCCTATGATTTTTGATAAAGTCTGTGTAAAATCTTGAGTTTGTTTAAAAAAAATTTAAAAAAAGAAAAGGTTGAAATTGAATTGAAAAAAAAAAAAGAGAGAAAGTCTGAGTCGGAGTTAAGATCGACGATCTCATCGATACGTCGTCTGCTATAGATCAAAACACCAGAGTTACGGGCCTTCATGGTGCATGTGCGTACGTGAAAGAACGTTCCACCATTTTGAAATTGAGAAGTCATCATGCTGGGGAAGTGTTTGTTTAACGTGGTTTGGCTGGAAAAAGACGAATACAAAGAATGGCTGCAGGCAGACCCAAGTGGAGACAGATGCAAGGCCTTTTGCCGCATTTGTAAGAAGACCATAGACATTCGTTCAATGGGAGAATCGGCTGTAAGTACCCATGGAAAAGGGAAAAAACACTGCGACCTGATGAAGGCTTCAAATCCTGCAGTTCGTCTTTCGAATTATTTTTACAAAAAATTCTACAACAAGCGATCCCATCACTTCTAGCAGTTCGTCATCCTGCAGTTCATCAACCAACTGTTCTGCTCAAACTCAGATGTCAGTGAACAGCCTGAGACGTACTGAAACAGAGGCAATGAAAGCTGAACTACTGTGGACTTTAAAAGTAATGACAAATCATTACAGCTTTCGTTCGTGTGAAGGCATTTTTAAAAAAAAGTGCTTGAAATTGAAAAGTCCTTAAAAAGTCCTTAATTTTTTTGTCTGGAAATCTCTATGAACCCTGGTATGTGTGCGTGTGTCATTGTGTGTGTGTGTTTGTGTATGTGTTGTAATTGACTTTCTCTCATTCTGTCTCTCTTTCAATCTTTTTTCATCAATAGAGATCCCAGTGCCTGATGCGGCACTGCTGGCCCACACAGTGGAGGGACCCACCATGGCGGAAAAGCTGGAGAAGGCGGAGAAAGAGATTGCCATGCTCAAATCACAGCTGGAGGTACAACTTCAGGTCAACGCAGAAATCAAACGTCTGCTGGTGGCATCTGTTGGCGATGACTTTGAGAGGAAGGTGGAAAGCTTGGCCAGGTGGGTTTGTTTGAAAACAGGTTGGAAGAAAAGAAAAAAAAACAATTTCTAAATGAAAATGAAGATGGGAAAAGGGATTAATTGGTGAAGATTGACATATGATAATTGATTTATAAAACGCATTTGAACAGCTTTTCCTGTTAACCATGTACAACAAAGAATTGCTGAAGTAATCTGAGCAGTGGGAGTTTGGCTTTAGAATTTGGATGTCAGTTAACCCTTTGACTTCCACATCTTATCCACCAACTATAAAACTTTAACCCTTTGACTTCCTCACCCTATCCACAAGCTTCCTGTGCAAGAATCTGGTGGATAGGATGAGAAGTCAAAGGGTCAAGTTTTTGATTTGCTGGCATGGATGACAGTTCAGGATGCTGGTGGACAGGGTGCGGGAATCAAAGGGTTAAGATGAATTATGTGAATGTTTTAAAAATGAAGCTCAAAAGAAATGACTTCCAAGGGTTGCATTTTGGAGAATGTTAGTATGCTCTAAAGATTGATAGTCACACTTGAGTGCGACCATTTGTGTGTGTGTGTGTGTGTGTGTCACTGTGTGTGTGTGTGTGTGTGGTGTGTGTGTGTGTGTGTGTGTGTGTGTGTGTGTGTGTGTGTGTTGTAAACTGTTATGAACATCTGCTGCTAGTAGAATATCCAACATTGTAATTTTATCACTTTGATGCGTGACAGAGTGATCTCTTTATATCGTATCTTGATTCTGAATTAATGTTCTTTCTGCTGTTGTTTTTGCTTATTAACCCTTTGACTCCCATACCCTAGTTAACCCTTTGATACCCTTACCCTTTTCTTTAACCAATTATGTGTGTGTGTGTGTGCAGGGATCGTGCCCAGCTGGCTATGGAGCTGGGTGACTTCACCAAGAAGATGACGGAGGACTATGAAAACCTGGACCAGATCTCCATTCAGGCAGACATGTGGCGCAGCAAATATCTTGCCAGCAGGTGTGTGTATGTGTGTGTGTGTGTGTGTGTGTGTGGTGTGTGTGTGTGTGTGTGTGTGTGTTGTTGTGTGTGTGGTGTGTGTGTGTTGTGTGTGTGTGGTGTCTTTATAATTTAGTAAAGATCAGTCTGTCAGCAACATTGAAATGCCTGTAACTACATTGATTTTTTTTTTTAAGTTTGCAGACTCCGCTTCACAATTTTTTGTTTTATTTCTCCCTCCAGCATCTCCTTTTTCTGTCAGTATGTCTTGCAGCACACGCATGCATGCGTGCACATACATACACATTTGCATACACTAAGCACACATGTACGTGCATGCACACACAGTATACACACACACACGCACTCACAAGACATGTACACAGCATGTACACACACAGGACATGCACACATGCACACACACACACACACACGCATACACAACACACGCACACACACACACACAACACACACGCCAAAACACACACACACACACACACACACACACACACACACACACACACACACACACACACACACACACACACACACACACACACACACACACACACATTCGCTCAGTCGCTCAGTCTCCACAGTCTCTCCTTTTCCCTCTCACCAACACACACACACACACACCAGCCACACAAACACACACACAAACAACACACACACACACACACACACACACACACACACACACACACACACACACACAAGGGTTAAATGTTAGAGATTTGATCGAAACACCATTTGAAAGACCATGTCTTCTACTTTTCGGTGATACAAGTTTATTTCAACCCTGCCCCCCCCACCCCCCACCCCCCCAAACAAACATCGACAATAGCCCCCCTTTTGTGAAAACGGGTCGTCTATATCAATAATCAGGGGAATTTGGGCAATTAGACTGCAAACATAACATCATGACAGAAGAAAGTTTGTGCAGATGTAAGAATTTCGTGGCATATCTTCAACCCTTTTAAGAGAATTGTATAAAGATAATGCAGTGTGACTGAGAATTTGTTCATTAACTTGTTAAGAGAAATAGAGTTAACCTTACTCATGGGGGGGAAGTTGCGATAATGACACCAAAGTGTATGTGTGGTTGGCAGAGTGATGGTGGAAGAACTGGCGTCGGCACGAGCGTTCTACAGCAGTGAGTTCCAGGACTCCCAGCAGGCCCTACAGGAGATGCTCAATGAGAGATACGAACTGCGTACAAGCCTTGTACAGTCTTACAAGTCAGTACTTGTCAGCTGTGTATACTAGTGTGTGTGTGATGTATGTGTAGGACAGGTTTTAGTGAGGGAGTGTGTTTGCTTATGTTGTTTGTGTGTGTGTGTGTTGGGTGTGTGTGTGTGTGTGTGTGTGTGTGTTGTGTTGTGCGTGCATGTGTGTGCTGCATGTGGTTGTGCTTGTGTGTGTTGATGTATGTGTAGGACAGGTTTTAGAGAGGGAGTGGTTGCTGTGTGTGTGTGTTTTGTGTGTGTGTGTTGTGTGTGTGTGTGTGTGTGTGTGGTGATGTGTGTGTGGTGTGGTGTGTGTGTGTGTGTGTGTGTAGAAGAGGTTTTAGAGAGGGAGTGTGTTTGCTCATGTTTGTGTATGTGTGTGTGTGTGTGTCTGTCTGTCTGTCTGTATGTGTGTGTGTGTGTGTAGGGGCAGCAAGATACACATGAACTGTGCACAGGTCCGTAAAGCCTTACAAGTCATCGATGAAAACGAAACACACAAAGCAAAGGAAAGAATTTCCCTGTTCCTAGTGGTAAAAATTTACCAGTAACCTCTATCCCAAGGCAGTGAGGTTATAGACATGTCAGCTGTTGTTGTGGCCAGCATTATGATGGCAGTGTGTGTGTCCCTAGGGAGTGTTTGTGATATAGATGTCAGCTGTTGTTGTGACCAGCATTATGATGGCAGTGTGTGTGTCCCTAGGGAGTGTTGTGATATAGATGTCAGCTGTTGTTGTGGCCAGCATTATGATGGCAGTGTGTCTGTGTCCCTAGGGAGTGTTGTGATATAGATGTCAGCTGTTGTTGTGGCCAGCATTATGATGGCAGTGTGTGTGTCCCTAGGGAGTGTTGTGATAGAGATGTCAGCTGTTGTTGTGACCAGCATTATGATGGCAGTGTGTGTGTCCCTAGGGAGTGTTGTGATAGAGATGTCAGCTGTTGTTGTGCCAGCATTATGATGGCAGTGTGTCTGTCCCTAGGGAGTGTTGTGATAGAGATGTCAGCTGTTGTTGTGACCAGCATTATGATGGCAGTGTGTCTGTCCCTAGGGAGTGTTGTGATATAGATGTCAGCTGTTGTTGTGGCCCAGCATTATGATGGCAGTGTGTCTGTGTCCTTAGGGAGTGTTGTGATAGAGATGTCAGCTGTTGTTGTGGCAGCATTATGATGGCAGTGTGTGTGTCCCTAGGGAGTGTTGTGATAGAGATGTCAGCTGTTGTTGTGGCCTGCATTATGATGGCAGTGTGTCTGTTCCCTAGGGAGTGTTGTGATATAGATGTCAGCTGTTGTTGTGCCTAGCATTATGATGGCAGTGTGTCTGTTCCCTAGGGAGTGTTGTGATATAGATTCAGCTGTTGTTGTGGCCAGCATTATGATGGCAGTGTGTCTGTCCCTAGGGAGTGTTGTGATATAGATTTCAGCTGTTGTTGTGGCCAGCATTATGATGGCAGTGTTGTGTCCCTAGGGAGTGTTGTGATAGAGATGTCAGCTGTTGTTGTGTCAGCATTATGATGGCAGTGTGTCTGTCCCTAGGGAGTGTTGTGATAAGGATTTTCAGCTGTTGTTGTGGCCAGCATTATGATGGCAGTGTGTCGTGTCCCTAGGGAGTGTGTGTAGAGATGTCAGCTGTTGTTGTGCCAGCATTATGATGGCAGTGTGTCTGTCCCTAGGGAGTGAGTGTGTAAGATGTCAGCTGTTGTTGGGGACCAGCATTATGATGGCAGTGTGTGTGTCCCTAGGGAGTGGTGATAGAGATGTCAGCTGTTGTTGTGGCCAGCATTATGATGGCAGTGTGTGTGTCCCTAGGGAGTGAGTGATAAGATGTCAGCTGTTGTTGTGGCCAGCATTATGATGGCAGTGTGTCTGTCCCTAGGGAGTGAGTGATAGAGATGTCAGCTGTTGTTGTGCCAGCATTATGATGGCAGTGTGTGTGTCCCTAGGGAGTGTGTGATAAGATGTCAGCTGTTGTTGTGGCCAGCATTATGATGGCAGTGTGTGTGTCCCTAGGGAGTGGGTGATAGAGATGTCAGCTGTTGTTGTGGCAGCATTATGATGGCAGTGTCTGTGTCCCTAGGGAGTGAGATGATAGAGATGTCAGCTGTTGTTGTGGCCAGCATTATGATGGCAGTGTGTGTGTCCCTAGGGAGTGAGGTGTATAGATGTCAGCTGTTGTTGTGGCCAGCATTATGATATGGCAGTGTGTGTGTCCCTAGGGAGTGAGGTGGTAGAGATGTCAGCTGTTGTTGTGGCCAGCATATGATGGCAGTGCCTCTGGGTAGGAGCTGGTTGGGACTTAAATATCCCACAGTAATGTTTTTTGATTGATGGAGTTTCAAACCGTGACCTCTCCCAGTCAGTTGTTCATGGTACTAACCACTTTGCTACGTTGACTGGCGAAGTTGATATACCTTCTGTTTCATGTGTAGTGTGCAGTGAGTACTAGGTATGTTTGTGTGAAGAATGATGCTATGAGAGAGATGATGATGAATGATGATGTTGTTGTTATTGTTTATTGTTATAATGATTACTACTGTTGTTGTTGTTTTTGTTTTCTTTATCATTATTATTATTATTGCAACAGATGCTTGCAACAAGTGAAGGAAGCATTCGACCCATTCAATGCCCAGAAATCTCACAGTCTGCCCTCTACCAACGTCCTTCACCTTGCCAAACACATCAAACAGCTTTCAGAGGCTGTTCGCTTCCGTCTGCTGCCTGCCCACGCTGGGTCCCATGTGATGATGCCGTTGGAGGAATCGTGGGAAAGCACAATGACCCAGGCAGAACTCGTGGCTTATAACGTAAGTGATTTGTCTTGAATAGGAATGGCAAAACAGAAAATTATCCCACTCAATAACTTTTGGAAAGAAGAAACATACCAATAGCCCTTGACCTCTTAAGTGCCGTCAGCGTAAAATTTACGGAGCTCTCAGGGCCTTTTGTGGTGCCTACATACGTAAAATTTATGGAGGTCGTTTGACGCACGTTTCAGCCTAATGTAAATGGGAGAGAAGCACTGACTGATGTTGTCAGTTTCAGAGAGGGTTTATAAAAGTGACTGGCTTCCCTTACATGACTTTTTGACCTATGCAACCCTGTCTTGAGTTCACGATTCTGTTACATGGGCCAGCCAGGATCCTGAAATCAGGTTATCGAAAATATGAAATTGATAGTTTTAAACATGTGTGATTGAGATGAAAAATAGATTTGAGTGATGAGTGCCTGTAATTGTTTATGTACGTGCACACACACACACACAGCACACGCACACGCACACCACATGCACACACGCACACATGCACATACATGCACAGAAACACACACACACATACACACATTCTTTGTACTTGATTGATGTAGTTTTGTTTTCTTTTTCTAAATGTAATGGACCAAAAGGCCTTTTAACGAATAGCATTTTGACTTTGACACATGCACACACATACATGGCTTCAAATGACATGCACACACGCACACGCACGCGACACGCACACACACACGCACGCACACACAACACACACACACACAAACACAACACACCACAAACACACACGCACACACACACACGCACATACACACACCACAACACACACACACACAACACACACACACACACACACACACACACACACACACACACACACACACACACACACACACACACACACACACACACACACACACCACTCACACGCATACACACACACACCACACACATGCACGCACAGAGGATGCTGAGCTGGGGTATGCTCAAGCCTGCTCGACGAATGACCCTTGGTTCAACTTGTTATTTTCTCTGTCACACACACATGTTCTCTCTTTTTCTCTTTCTAAATTTTTTACCTAGACTTCAGAAAGTCAGAAGACTAATTGGGCCTCAATGGTAGGAATCTGGGAAATCAGCCTATCTTTCGAGTAATTCTTTTGCTAAGGCAGTTGGGTTAATTCCCTGCTCTTCACAGTTTTCAACTGCTGTGGGAACTCTATCATGCACAGGCCAAAAGTACATGGCTCTGACTCATTTTTCATCCCCATCTGAAGGACGAGACATTCAGTTTGATTTTCCGGTCAAACTAAGAGAAAAGTTTAGGCCTTTGCGGGAAACGAACCCTAGAACCTCAAGTTTAATTAGTGGAGGTGAGCATCTAAATTGTTCTACCACTCTTCTCTCACCTGTTTACTCTTCTCTCACCTGTTTACTCACATGTCACATCCCGTAATATGTTTGATCATTATCAGTCTTACCACGTTTTCAGCAACTGTCCAAGCAGACGGCACCACCCAGCTTCAAACACACCATGCCCAGTACCAGCCCCTCCCTGACCACGTCCAAGTCCTACGAGCGATTCCACCCCATGGTTCGCCATGACAACCTCACTGTCAACTGCTGCACCAAAGTGCAAGGGGGAGATCACTGTTGCTTGATGATAGGAAGGGATTTTTTTTTTGGGGGGGGGTGCGTGGGGAGGGGGGGAGAGGATGAAGGGGTGGTAGTGTGAAGTTATCTTTTGACTTTTATTTACTCTTTCACTCCCTCACCCAATCCACCAGCTTCCTGTATTGTCAGCCACATGATAGCAAAGCAAAAATTTAACCCTTTCACCCCCCCTCACCCTGTCCACCAGTTTCTGCAGAGCTGGCAGGGTAAGGATAAAGGGTAATTTTTGCAGCTGGCGATAGGTGGAATAAAAGTTGTAACTGATCGCAAAGTGTAAAAGTGGCTTCTAGCTCAAAAAGACAAGGCTAAGCTTGTGTAAGAGAACATCATTGCAGCCTATGAGTAGCCTTCAATAAGAAGGCTGTATAGCAGTGTGAAGAACACTATTGCAGCTATAGGTTGCTTCATAAAACAGGCTGTATATGCTGGTAGAAGGACATCATGAGCCTT
The DNA here is from genome assembly GCA_030674185.1 of Monoplex corrugatus. Taxonomy (NCBI): domain Eukaryota; kingdom Metazoa; phylum Mollusca; class Gastropoda; order Littorinimorpha; family Ranellidae; genus Monoplex; species Monoplex corrugatus. The sequence goes on along the minus strand of JAPXFY010000021.1, from coordinate 70,480,034 downwards.
GAGTAGCTCAATAAAGACAAGCTGTCATGCGTGTTAAAAGAACACTCATTGCGCTATGAAGGTTGCCTTCATACAGCAGGCTGTATATGCAGTGGTAGAAGGACATCATTGCAGCTATGAGGTGCTTCAATACAAGACAAGGCTGTAATGCAGTGTGTAGAAGAGACACTCATGCAGCCTAGAGGTTGCTTTATACAAGCAAGCTGTATAACGTGTTAGAAGAGAAACTCATTGCAGCTATGAAGTTCCTTCAATACAAGCAGCTTATGACACTGTGTAAACACTTATGCATTATGAAGGTCCTTATAAGAAAAGAGATGCTGAGAACACTATTGCAGCTATGACAGCTCTGACTATTCCTTGATCACTTTCGCATGTGACACTTGGACATCAGTGTGGTGTTTCCTCCAGTTTCTGCTGACTGTCAAGGAACTTGGTGGTCAGGGGAGATGTGTGGTCAGCTGTGTCTTCTGTGTCATTCTGCTTGATTCAGACGACATTGCTGCAGTATGTGTTCAGCTGTCTGGCCTTTGGCCACAGAGGCAGGTTGTGAAGATGTCAGTTCGAATTTGTGGTTCATGTGTACATTGTGCGTGATGTGGCCGGTGTGGACCTCATTAAGACCATTCACTGCTGTCTGGACACAAATGGTGATTGTCCGTTTCTGTCTGTGGTTTATGGAGTTTTCTTATGATCCTCTTCTCGCTACGGTTGACGCTTCTTTTGTCTGGTTGGTCTTCCTAGTCTCCTCTTTTTGCTGACTCATTCGTCATCTCTTTCCCTAGTGTCCTACACTGACCAGATCTACAACTTATGGAAGCCAGCTACCTAGACTCTGTAGGTGAAATATTTTTGTTAGTCTGGCGTATTTGTCTGAACAACTTATGGGAGCCAGCTGCCTAGACTGTGTAGGTGAACTATTTTTGTTAGTCTGGCGTATTTGTCTGAGGACTGTGTGCTTGTGCGTGAACAATCATTGTCTGAAGATTAAACTTGAAAGCAATTCGAAAGTTGAAAGAGTGACGAAGCTTATTGACACTGAGTTTGAAGCTGCCAAAACTCTTGGAAGTTGATGAATGAACGATGAAGGGTAATGGTTGAAGGAGAGATTTACTGTTATTGTTGTGTGTGTGTGTGTGTTGTGGTGTGTGTGTGTGTATGTGTGTGTGTGTGTGTTGGGGTGTGTTGTGGTGTGTTGTGGTTGGGTTTGTGTGTGTGTGTGTGATGTGTGTGGTGTGTACGTGTGTGTTGTGTGGTGGTGGGGGGGGGGGGTTCTTGCAAAAGGATGAGTTTGAAATGACTGTTGTTAGGTGTATGTTGGTATTTTTTCCCTCTTAAAGTTTCTTTTTTGTTGTTTTTGTTTTGAGGAGAAGTATGTGTGTTATTTTTTTTATATATTAGTTCATGTTTTTTTTTACTGTTTTAGTGACAGTGTATATCTGTTTCTTTTTTATGATTTTGGTCATAATTGTGGTTGTGGATCATTTTTTATTAATTCTAATTTTCTTTGTTGTTTGTTTGCGCATTTAGTTGTTT
>JAPXFY010000021.1:70465998-70473498 GCA_030674185.1 Monoplex corrugatus | reverse complement strand
TGCAGAATATTGTTTGTTGCATTTGTGTTTTGCAATGGGTTTTGTTTCGTTTGTTTGTTGTTGGATTTTTTGTTTTTATTTTTGTTTTTTCTTATTTGGTGGTCAGTGGGTTTATCAGTAGATCAGTTCATACAGAATACAGTAGTAATATGCTGAGGGATGTCCATGACAGATGTGAAGACATGCGTGGGGAAGACTTTGAATGTGTTAACAGTTGGTGCCATAACATCACGTCATGTGGACATCTAGTCTTTGTCGTCGTCTTCTTGCCATCGCCCTCTAACTAGTCAGGCTACGTCTGATGATGTGTGTGGCCATTTTGTCCTGTCCCTGCTGGGTGTGATAGATTTTGGTGGTCAGAGGAGTTGTAGTTTGCCATGTCTTCTGTCGGTCCTCTTGACAGAGGTGACATTGTTGCAATATGTGTTGAGCTGTTTATCTCCTCTTGGTGGGGGCAGGTTGGTAATGGTGTCAGTTTAAACTTACAGTTTGTAGGGGATCTAGCACTTAAATGTAAAAGTAGGGGATCTAGCCTTTGAATGCAAAAGCTACAGCATTGTGTGAGACAACAGAATTTGATTGCATTTTGGGTTATGTTTTTGTTTTAGATTGAAGATTTTATAGCATTGTGCAGACGATTTATTTCAGGTGATTTGTTTTTTTGTTTGTTTGTTGTTTTGTGTAGTTTTAGACTACTGTTATAGCATTGTGTGGGGCAGTTTATTTCAGATGGTTTTGTTTTTCGTTTTAGATTCTAGGTTCAGTTACAGCAAAGGATTTCATGCAGTAGTCTTGAGGATTTTGGACAAATGATATCAGTCATCACTGTGGGCATGAAACGTTAGAGGTTTTGCACAGACTGTAGCTTGGTTTGTAGGGTCATATTGTTGACAATCGTGAACATTGTTTTTTGCCTGTCTGTATGGGGAATATAACCTGGTGTTTTAAAGAGGCCTGGTACAGCCTGTATAGTTAGCTGGGCTGTAAACACCATGACGATTTTATTTTTGGCAGTAGTGTGGGGATTAACAATATTCGATGGTTTACCTACTTGTAGCCTACTTACTGCCTGTTATACAACTGGTTTGTAGGGCAGCAAAGAAGATTCTTCACTTCTGTCTGTTCTGGGATAGGCTTGGTATAGTATGAGTTTATTTAAACCTATTTTGTTTGTAAATTGGTTAGTATTAGTCCATTTAATCATGTGTCGTTTGTAGTTCAGTACTTTTGTTTGGGCATACAGAAGTTGACTAGTATGGAGGTTTTGGGCATACAGAAGTTGACTAGTATGGAGGTTGTTTGGGCATACAGAAGTTGACTAGTATGTAGGTTGTTTGGGCATACAGAAGTTGACTAGTATGGAGGTTGTTTGGGCATACAGAAGTTGACTAGTATGGAGGTTGTTTGGGCATACAGAAGTTGACTAGTATGGAGGTTGTTTGGGCATACAGAAGTTGCTAGTATGGAGGTTGGGCATACAGAAGTTGCTAGTATGGAGGTTGTTTGGGCATACAGAAGTTGTCTAGTATGGAGGTCTGGGGCATACAGAAGTTGACTAGTATGGAGGTTGTTTGGGCATACAGAAGTTGACTAGTATGGAGGTTGTTTGGGCATACAGAAGTTGACTAGTATGGAGGTTCTGGGCATACAGAAGTTGACTAGTATGGAGGTTGGGCATACAGAAGTTGCTAGTATGGAGGTTGGGCATACAGAAGTTGACTAGTATGGAGGTTGTTTGGGCATACAGAAGTTGACTAGTATGGAGGTTGTTTGGGCATACAGAAGTTGACTAGTATGGAGGTCTGGGCATACAGAAGTTGACTAGTATGGAGGTTGTTTGGGCATACAGAAGTTGACTAGTATGGAGGTTGTTTGGGCATACAGAAGTTGACTAGTATGGAGGTTGTTTGGGCATACACAAGTTGATTAGTATGGAGGTTGTTTGGGCATACAGAAGTTGACTAGTATGGAGGTTGTTTGGGCATACAGAAGTTGACTAGTATGGAGGTTGTTTGGGCATACAGAAGTTGACTAGTATGGAGGTTGTTTGGGCATACAGAAGTTGACTAGTATGGAGGTCTGTTTGTATATAAAACATAGAACAGTAATTTCATGGGATATGTGTTGGTATCTAGAATTGGATTAGACCAAAAGATTTTACATGTGGGCATTGTTGGTGTGGATACTTTCTTGTCAGTTCAGTCAGTGTGTGTTTTACACTTTGAGAGACGTTGTATCACAAAGCTGGTCATGTGTGTGGATATGGTGATGGTGGTGCTGTGTGAGAGACGTCCTGTCACAACACTGGTCATGTGTGTGGGGGATATGATGATGGTGGTGCTGTGTTGGGGGGGGGGGGGGGGGCAGCGGGCTGGGAATGGAAAGGAAAAAAGGTACGTAGAGAAGTTTTGTGTGTGGGTAAGACTGGAAGCCTTTGCATTTTAATAGAGACCCTGGGTATGAGTGGCCTGAACGCTCAATATCATGTGCTTGATGATGGTGATGATGATGGTGATGGTGGTGACGATGATGATGATGGTGATGATGATGGTGGTGGTGGTGATATGTGGTGGTGGTGGTGGTGGTGGTGGTGTTGTACTCTCTTGTTGATCTAATGTCGTCATCACCTCATGTGGGTTTTGATGTCAGATACAGAACTGATCTTGAAGGCAGGTATTTTGACACAGGTCAGAGGTGCTATATGGGAGGGGTCCTATGGCCTTTGGTTCTGCTTCTGCCGGCCCCTCTGTACATGTTGAATAGCAGTTGTTCTGTTTGACCCGTCCAGTTCTTCACAAGGTCACAGTTGTCAGCTAAAACGGACTCATCAACTCTTTTATCAGCATATCATTTCAGCGGCAGAAGGGTTCATTTTCTTCAGGATTTCCTTTACACCCCCCGATCCCTTCTCTCTGCATTGTCAGATGGATGAGTGAGAAGGCGGACAGATAGGCGACTGACAATTCTGAGCCATCCTTAACCCTTTGACTCCCGCACCCTGTCTACCAGAATCCTGCATTGCCAACCATGCAAGCAAAACAAAAACTTAACCCTTTGATTCCCTCACCCTATCTACCAGCTTCCTTTCTGCAGGGTGCGGGAGTCAAAAGGTTAAACCATGGTGTCATCCCTTCTTCCCATCAGACCAAGGGTGTATACCTTGGCACAAAGTCAGATCTTTGTAAACAGAGAATTCTTTAGTCTGTGAAATTATTGTTGAACTTTTGTTGTCAACATTTCAGTTTTGTTACTTTGAGAGAGTTTGTCTGTGACATGTTTGATTTAATTGCTTGTTCGGTTTTCTAACGGTAAAGAAAATGACAAAGTACAATAGTTACTGTCAGTTATTGTCATTTGTTATTGTTTTGTTTTCTAACGTAAGAAATTGACAAGTACAATAGTTATGTATTTATTGTCAAGTTTGATATTGCTTGTTCGGTTTTTTAACAGTAAAGAAAATGACACAGTAAATAGTTACTGGTCAGTTTTCATTTGTCAGCCCTTGCTAAACTCTTTTTGTTTTATAATGAGTGAAGGAATAAATTTTTGACGTGGTGTTAGCCTTGCTATGGCTCTAGTAGTCGGCTGGGCTGTAAGCAATATGAACTTTGAACTTTATTTTACGTTTATGTGAGAAAGGTGAAGAAGGGATAGTGCAATAAATCTGTATTTTGATTTAGGAAATAAACTTTCTGAATGTTCAGCTTTAAGAAAAAATATCAAGCTATGATTATTATTAAACAAGGGTAAGTAGCCTATAGGGTACTTTGCTAACAGTTGAAAGGGGACCGTAAATGACAAGTTTTCTTCTGAAATAGTTCTGTGTATATGTCACGACGTTTTTGATGAACTGTACTGTGGCTTCTGTAAATCAACATTATAATTATGATGTAATTATATCTTGCTTGTTATGAAGTATTCAATAAAAACAAAAACCATGTTAATCAGTATTGCTGAATCACAAGAAGATACGTTTAACATGTCTTTAACTTCTTTAATCAAAAATGACTAACTACCAAACGAAAACGTGTAAACAATTTTAAGTATAATCAATGTTTAATATGTTAACAACTTGTGTACCCAAACTGATTAATCCTGAGATGTATGTAATCAAGAACCCAGAATACTGTTGTTGATACCGAAAATGGCAAATGTTTACAACACATTCACGAATTATATAACATACACGTAATCAAGATTGATTTGTTCTCAGATGCCTTTGTTGATGTTGATGGTGAAGGGGATTGTATGTGTTGATGTCCTGGTGTCACATGCTCTCCAATATGTTGATTTATCGTTTCGGTTTGTATGAGCGATTGTTGTTCAAAATAAAGCTGATGCTGACATCTTGTTCTGTAACACTATACATGACAGGTCCATCACCACCCGTAAGCTGACTAGATGAACAGAATCAGAAAACTCGATATGTGATGTCTGTGGGTTTGTTGTAGGTGTGTCTGAGCAAAGTGGGGAGTAGGCTCCTGACGCCTGTGCTGGTAATGAAGATTAACACTTTCTCACCCTCAGCCTTGAGGGGATGGAAGGGTTAAGAAGAAGAGACCCGTTGCATCGGATGCAGTGAAGGTGTGTGGATTTGGTGAAGATGTTTTTCACCAGCGGAAGATCAGAAGTGAGGTCATGTTGACCGTCACAGTTTGTGGTAGGCCTTCTCTTCAACTTGATAATTGAAGACAGATTACACTCCACAGTAATCTGTTGTTGTTGTTGTTGTTTTGTTTGTTTTGTATTTCCTTTCTTTGCCTAAGAGGCTTGCTGATTCTGAATTCTCATGGTTTCCTTGCCCAAGTCCATGTGAAATTCTGATTCTGAATTGTCATGGTTTCTTTGCCAAAGTCCATGTGAAATGCTGATTCTGAATTCTCATGGTTCTTCAAAGTCCATGTGAAATCTGATTCTGAATTCTCATGGTTTCTTTGTCAAAGTCCATGTGAAATTCTGATTCTGAATTCTCATGGTTTTTTCTTTTGTCAATAAGTCCATGTGAAATTCTGATTCTGAATTCTCATGGTTTCTTTGTCAAAGTCCATGTGAAATTCTGATTCTGAATTCTCATGGTTTCTTTGCCAAAGCCCACTCGCGAAAGGCCAACACTTGCCTTTGCTTTTCTTCATCTTTCTAGCACAAGTATCCAACTCTTCAGAGTGGCTTGTGTAGTTTGAATCGTGTTGGCTTACTGAGACGTTACCAGAACCTTACGGTGGCCGTCAGTCTGCTTGTGTTTCGCTGTGTTTTAGACCTCAGTGGATGTTTTTCAACCAACTTTCACTTCTAACGTGTGCCCAGCCCTGAGGTGGCATGCATCGTCGACTGGGCAGTAAACACCATGGTTGATTGATTGATTGATTGATAGATCAGTTGATTGATTGATTATGAACATGGTTGATAGATCGATTTATTGATTGATTGAATGAACACGGATTTAATTGAGTTGTGAATTACCTGGGCTGGTCTCTATTTTTTGTCGACTCCAGATCAGAGAAAACGGAAAGTGATTGGGAAATCTCTCTAGATCAGGCATGTGGAAGAAGACCGTAAATCTCTTGCAGTAAATCTGTCTAGACCAGAGACGTGGAGAGAGAGAGAGAGAGAGAGAACTAAGTAACTCGCTGTAGCATCACTCCAGCTTAACAATGTTAAGTCACTATGTCACTGTGAATGTTGATCTGAGTTTGTATCGCTGCCATGGCCCACACATAGCGCTGCAGAAGGCTTAGGGTATCACGAACTACCACACATAGTGCTGCAGAGGGCTTGGGGTTTCACAAACCACCACACATAGCGCTGCAGAAGTCTTGGGTTCACGAACTACCTCACAAAGCGCTGCAGAAGGCTTGGGGTTTCACAAACCACCACACAAAGCGCTGCAGAAGGCTTGGGGTTTCACAAACTAGACAATTTAGAAGCTCAAGTCACACTGTCCACCCTAGCTTTAACCATTGGCATTGTTTGCGGTGAGACAATCATCAGCAGCAAAGTCGTGTATTTGTCGTTCCTTTTCTGTGAACGAGCCCAGAATCAGGGTCATGGAAGACAAAGGAGCAATGGGAAAGGAGATGGGCACCACCCTTATAATGCTGCCCCCCCCCCCAAAAAAAAAAAAACGTAGGTCATAACACTTCTCTCCCCTTTGACCTCAGGGGTTACAGGACTGTCGTATTCCTGTGTATAGGAAGTCTCAGCTGAATGATTTTGTTAGGTCATTGTTTCATTTTACCGACTACATGTCATTTTGTAGATGGGCATCCTGTCTCAGATCAGTCAAAAGCTGTGGTTTTTGATGACTATGTCTTCTGCGGCATACTTGTGTGAGTTTGTAATGTCCCCTACCCTGTGCGGCATGTAACTGGGGGTTTTGAAATGTTCCCTGCCCTCTGCAGCGTTATTAACTGTGGGTTTGTAGTGTCCTTGTCCTTTGCAACTGTGTGTTGGTAATGTCCCCTGCTCTTTACAACTGTGGGTGGGTAATGTCCCTGCCCTTTACAACTGTGGGTGGGTAATGTCCCCTGCCCTTTACAACTGTGGGTGGGTAATGTCCCCTGCCCTCTGTAGGATTGTCTGAAGTTTTGTAATGTCCTGCCTCTGTATCATAAACTGGAACTGTGTGGATTGGTGTAATGTCCCCTGCCCTTGCATAAACGGGTGTAGCCCTTTCATACAACTGTGGGTGGGTAATGTCCCCTGCCCTGTGTAGCATACAACTGTGGGTGGGTAATGTCCCCTGCCCTGTGTAGCATACAACTGTGGGTGGGTAATGTCCCCTGCCCTGTGTAGCACATGGGGTGGGTAGTCCTCCTGTGTACATAACTGTGGGTGGGTAATGTCCCCTGCCCTGTGTAGCATACAACTGTGGGTGGGTAATGTCCTGCCCTGTGTAGCATACACGTGGTGGGTAATGTCCTGCCTGTAGCATACAACTGTGGGTGGGTAATGTCCCCTGCCCTGTGTAGCATACAACTGTGGGTGGGTAATGTCCCCTGCCCTGTGTAGCATATAACTGTGGGTGGGTAATGTCCCCTGCCCTGTGTAGCATACAACTGTGGGTGGGTAATGTCCCCTGCCCTGTGTAGCATACAACTGTGGTGGGTAATGTCCCCTGCCCTGTGTAGCATACAACTGTGGGTGGGTAATGTCCCCTGCCTGTGTACATCTGTGGTGGTAGTCCCCTCCCTGTGTATAACTGTGGGTGGGTAATGTCCCCTACCCTCTGTATCTTACAACTGTGGATGGGTAATGTCCCCTGCCCTGTGTAGCATACAACTGTGGGCGGGTAATGTCCCTGCCTGTGTAGTGTCTGTGGGATTGTAATGCCCTCTTCCCCCTGTGGCGTGTGTGTAGGTTCGTAATGTCCTCTGTGGCATATTTTTGTGTGTAATGCTCCTTCTCCATTGCAGCATATATATGTGGGTTTCGTAAAGTTTGCTGGCCTCTGCAGTATATGTATGTGGGTTTCGTCAGCTATACATTGACAGCGTATTTTGG
>JAPXFY010000021.1:70443498-70460998 GCA_030674185.1 Monoplex corrugatus | reverse complement strand
AAGGTTATACCCTTTGTTTCCTCTTAACCCTTGTTCTCTATACCCTTTGTTTCCTCTTATACCCTTTGTTTCCTCTTGATGACTACATGATGCACATAATGCACACAGTGCACCAGGCTGCTTGTTCTTGTGATACAGCCCTGGACTCAGTTTCAGGTTCAGTTTCTCAAGATGACGTCTCCGCGCTCGGAACGAATTCCATATGCACTCAAGATCTTATTATATCTCTTTGAGTTCAGTTCCAGCCCTCAGCATTTTAAACGCTGGCCTGTTCTCTGCCCATCTTAATGTTTCCATCTTTCTGGTGGTCTCAGCTTACTGTTTCCATCATTCTGGTGGTGTCAGTGTTTTCATCATTCCGGTGGTGTCAGCTAAGTGTTTCCATCATTGTGGTGCTGTCAGCTTACTGTTTCCGTCATTCTGGTGGTGTCAGTGTTTTCATCATTCTGGTGGTGTAAGTTTAATGTTTCCATCATTCTGCTTTAGTCAGCTAAGTGTTTTCATCATTCTAGTGGTTTCAGCTTACTGTTTCCATCATTCTGGTGGTGTCAGTGTTTTCATCATTGTGGTGGTGTCAGTGTTTTCATCATTGTGGTGGTGTCAGTGTTTTCATCATTCTGGTGGTGTCAGTGTTTTCATCATTGTGGTGGTGTCAGTGTTTTTCATCATTGTGGTTGTGTGTTGTCAGTGTTTTCATCATTGTGGTGGTGTCAGTGTTTTCATCATTGGTGGTGGTGTCAGTGTTTTTCATCATTGTGGTGGTGTCAGTGTTTTCATCATTTGGTGGTGTCAGTGTTTTCATCATTCGGTGGTGTCAGTGTTTTCATCATTGTGGTTGGTGTCAGTGTTTTCATCATTGTGGTGGTGTCAGTGTTTTCATCATTTGGTGGTGTCAGTGTTTTCATCATTTGGTGGTGTCAGTGTTTTCATCATTGTGTGGTGGTCAGTGTTTTCATCATTGTGGTGGTGTCAGTGTTTTCATCATTCTGGTGGTGTCAGTGTTTTCATCATTGTGGTGGTGTCAGTGTTTTCATCATTGTGGTGGTGTCAGTGTTTTCATCATTGTGGGTGTTGTGTCAGTGTTTTCATCATTGTGGTGGTGTCAGTGTTTTCATCATTGTGGTGGTGTCAGTGTTTTCATCATTCTGGTGGTGTCATGTGTTTTCATCATTCAGTGGTGGTGTCAGTGTTTTCATCATTGTGGTGGTGTCAGTGTTTTCATCATTGTGGTGGTGTCAGTGTTTTCATCATTGTGGTGGTGTCAGTGTTTTCATCATTCTGGTGGTGTCAGTGTTTTCATCATTGTGGTGGTGTCAGTGTTTTCATCATTGTGGTGGTAGTGTCAGTATTTTTCATCATTGTGGTGGTGTCAGTGTTTTCATCATTGTGGTAGTGTCAGTGTTTTCATCATTGTGGTGGTGTCAGTGTTTTCATCATTCTGGTGGTGTCAGTGTTTTCATCATTCTGGTGGTGTCAGTGTTTTCATCATTCAGGTGGTGTCAGTGTTTTCATCATTCTGGTGGTGTCAGTGTTTTCATCATTCTGGTGGTGTCAGTGTTTTCATCATTCTGGTGGTGTCAGTGTTTTCACATTCTGGTGGTGTCAGTGTTTTCATCATTGTGGTGTGTCAGTGTGTTTTCATCATTCTAGTGGTGTCAGTGTTTTCATCATTGTGGTGGTGTCAGTGTTTTCATCATTCTGGTGGTGTCAGTGTTTTCATCATTTGTGGTGGTTGTCAGTGTTTTCATCATTGTGGTGGTGTCAGTGTTTTCATCATTCTGGTGGTGTCAGTGTTTTCATCATTCTGGTGGTGTCAGTGTTTTCATCATTCTGGTGGTGTCGTGTTTTTCATCATTCTGGTGGTGTCAGTGTTTTCATCATTCTGGTGGTGTCAGTTTCATCATTCGTGGTGTAGTTTTCATCATTCTGGTGGTGTCAGTGTTTTCATCATTGTGGTGGTGTCAGTGTTTTCATCATTTGGTGGTGTCAGTGTTTTCATCATTCTGGTGGTGTCAGTGTTTTCATCATTCTGGTGGGTGTTTTCATGTGTTTTCATCATTCTGGTGGTGTCAGTGTTTTCATCATTCTGGTGGTGTCAGTGTTTTCATCATTCTGGTGGTGTCAGTTTTTCATCATTCTGTGGTGTCGTGTTCACATTTGTGGGTCAGTGTTTTCATCATTCTGGTGGTGTCAGTGTTTTCATCATTTGGTGGTGTCAGTGTTTTCATCATTCTGGTGGTGTCAGTGTTTTCATCATTCTGGTGGTGTCAGTGTTTTCATCATTCTGGTGGTGTCAGTGTTTTCATCATTCTGGTGGTGTCAGTGTTTTCATCATTTGGTGGTGTCAGTGTTTTCATCATTCTGGTGGTGTCAGTCTTTTCATCATTCTGGTGGTGTCAGTCTTTTCATCATTGTGGTGGTGTCAGCTTACTGTTTCCGTCATTCTGGTGGTGTCAGTCTTTTCATCATTGTGGTGGTGTCAGTTACTGTTTCGTCATTCTGGTGGTGTCAGTCTTTTCATCATTCTGGTGGTGTCAGTCTTTTCATCATTCTGGTGGTGTCAGTCGTTTTCATCATTCTGGTGGTGTCAGTCTTTTCATCATTCTGGTGGTGTCAGTGTTTTCATCATTCTGGTGGTGTCAGTCTTTTCATCATTCTGGTGGTGTCAGTGTTTTCATCATTGTGGTGGTGTCAGTGTTTCATCATTCTGGTGGTGTCAGTGTTTTCATCATTGTGGTGGTGTCAGTGTTTTCATCATTTGGTGGTGTCAGTGTTTTCATCATTGTGGTGGTGTCAGTTTTTCATCATTCTGGTGGTGTCAGTGTTTTCATCATTCTGGTGGTGTCCAGTGTTTTCATCATTCTGGTGGTGTCAGTGTTTTCATCATTGTGGTGGTGTCAGTGTTTTCATCATTCTGGTGGTGTCAGTGTTTTCATCATTCTGGTGGTGTCAGTGTTTTCATCATTCTGGTGGTGTCAGTGTTTTCATCATTCTGGTGGTGTCAGTGTTTTCATCATTCTGGTGGTGTCAGTGTTTTCATCATTCTGGTGGTGTCAGTGTTTTCATCATTGTGGTGTGTGGTGTCAGTGTTTTCATCATTTGGTGGTGTCAGTGTTTTCATCATTGTGGTGGTGTCAGTGTTTTCATCATTCTGGTGGTGTCGTTTTCATCATTTGGTGGTGTCAGTTTTTCATCATTCTGGTGGTGTCAGTGTTTCATCATTGTGGTGTGTCAGTGTTTTCATCATTCTGGTGGTGTCAGTCTTTTCATCATTGTGGTGGTGTCAGCTTACTGTTTCCGTCATTCTGGTGGTGTCAGTCTTTTCATCATTGTGGTGGTGTCAGTCTTACATGTTTCCGTCATTCTGGTGGTGTCAGTCTTTTCATCATTGTGGTGGTGTCAGCTTACTGTTTCCGTCATTCTGGTGGTGTCAGTCTTTTCATCATTGTGGTGGTGTCAGCTTACTGTTTCCGTCATTCTGGTGGTGTCAGTGTTTTCATCATTCGTGTGGTGTCAGCTTAATGTTTCCATCATTCTGCTTTGGTGTCAGCTTAAATGTTTCCATCATTCTGGTGGTGTCTGTTTCATCAGTCCATTCTGTGGTGCAGCTTACTGTTTCCATCATCCTGGTGGTGTCAGCTTAGTGTTTCCATCATTCTGGTGGTGTCAGCTTAATGTTTCCATCACTCCGGTGGTGTCAGCCTAGTGTTTCCGTCATTCTGATGGTGTCAGCTTAATGTTTCCATCATTCTAGTGGTGTCAGCTTAGTGTTTCTATCATTCTGATGGTTCAGTTTAATGTTTTGACCATTCTGGTGGTGACATTTTAATGTTTCCATCATTCTAGTGGTGTCAGCTTAATGTTTCCATCATTCTGGTGGTATCGATTAGTGTTTCCATCTTTCTGGCAGTGCCAGCATAATATTTCCATCATTCTGGTGGTGTTAGCTTAGTGTTTCCATCATTCTGGTGGTGTCAGCTTAATGTTTCCATCATTGTTGTGGTGTCAGCTTAAAATTGTCCACATTCTGGTGGTGTCAGCTTAATTTTTCCATCGTCCTGGTGGTGTCAGCTTAATTTTTCCATCATTCTGGTGATGTCAGCTTAATTTTTCCATCATTCTGGTGATGTCAGCTTAATTTTTCCATCATTCTGGTGATGTCAGCTTAATTTTTCCATCATTCTGGTGATGTCAGCTTAATTTTTCCATCATTCTGGTGGTGTCAGCTTAATTTTTCCATCATTCTGGTGGTGTCAGCTTAATTTCTTCCATCATTCTGGTGGTGTCAGCTTAATTTTTCCATCATTCTGGTGGTGTCAGCTTAATTTTTCCATCATTCTGGTGGTGTCAGCTTAATTTTTCCATCATTCTGGTGATGTCAGCTTAATTTTTCCATCATTCTGGTGGTGTCAGCTTAATTTTTCCATCATTCTGGTGGTGTCAGCTTAATTTCTTCCATCATTCTGGTGGTGTCAGCTTAATTTTTCCATCATTCTGGTGGTGTCAGCTTAATTTTTCCATCATTCTGGTGGTGTCAGCTTAATGTTTCAGAGGTCTTCTGCCTGCTCCCCTACTTTGTGTGTGAGTGTGTATGTGTGTGTGTATGTATGTGTTTGTATCTGTGTTTGTGTGTGTTTGTATGTGTGCTTGTGTGAGTATTTGTGTGTATGTGTATGTATGTGTGTGTGTTTGTGTTTTTGTGTGTGTGTGTATTTGTGTGTTTGTGTGTTTGTATGTGTGTGTTTGCATGCGTGTTTGTGTTTATTCGTTCTTTGATTTAACGTCTTTTCACTATAAGTGATATGTTTGTGTTTGTGTGTGTGTGTTTGTGTGTGTTTGTATATACATGTATGTGTTTGTGTGTGTTTGTGTGTGGTGTGTGTGTGTTTGTGTATGCGTGCGTGCGTGCGTGTGTGTATGTGTGTGTGTGCTCACACCGGCCTGCTTGCGTACTACTACGCATGTCTCCGAGAACGTGCTTTCTTTCTGTCTGTGCGTACACACGTGTAGATACTGTGCCATGACAGTACGGAAACAGACATTGTGGGAGGATGACACATCCACACCGACAGGGCGTGTATGTCAGTGTGTCAGTGATTGTACCAGTGTCAGTTGATGTCGCCACAAGGTCACATGACACACGTGCACACCGACAGGGCGTGTATCTCAATGTATGTGTCAGTAATTGTACCAGTGTCACTTAACCCTTTGACTCCCGCACCCTCTCCACCAGCATCCTGCATCCTCAACAATGCTAGCAAAAATAAAACTTAACCCTTTCACTCCCTCACCCTATCCACCAGTTTTCTGCTGGAGGCTGATGGATAGGGTGAGGGAGCCAAAAGGTTAAGTTTTTACAGTTGATGGATAGGCTGCGGGAGTCAAAGGGTTAATGTAGCCACAAGGTCACATGACACACGTGCACAACCGACAGGGCGTGTATGTCAATGTGTGTGTCAGTGATTGTACCAGTGTCAGTGAATGTGGGCACAAGGTCACATGACACACGTGCACACCGACAGGGCGTGTATGTCAATGTGTGTGTCAGTGATTGTACCAGTGTCAGTGAATGTGGGCACAAGGTCACAACGTTGACCTGTAGGGAAGGTGACACTGAGTGCTGCATGAGGTCACAGAAAAACATCAACGTACAGAACTCAGGAGTTGTCACTTGCTTCAAGACGGGTTCATTGCACTCATACTATTCCATATGCGCTCTCTCCAGATTTGTCTGTGATTTTCTGGCGTAGTCCTTGAGCCTAGGCAGAAACACAATGTAGTGATAAGGTTTTGAAATGGGGAGGGGAACTTCTTCTTCTTCTTCTTCTTTTTCTTCTTCTCATTATTATTATTATTATTATTATCATTATTATTATTATTGTTATTATTATCATATTATTATTGTTAACATTATTATTGTTGTTAATATTATTATCATTATTATTATTATTATTATTTTTGTTGTTGTTGTTATTATTTGTTGTTGTTGTTGCTGTCGTCGTCGTCAGTGTTGATGTTGTTGTTAGTGTTGATGTTGTTGTTGTCGTCGTCGTCGTCATCATCATCAAAAACATAGGGAAACGAAAACAGTAAGACTTCCCAATGTTTCCATTAACAGGAGAAAAAAAATGGAGGTTTGGGGGTTTTTAGTTTTTTATTTTGGTTTGTTTTGCTCTCTTTGTTTTGGTTAGGTTTGGTTTGGGGTTTTTTGTTTGTTTTGTTTTGTTTTGTTTTGTTTGTTTTTGTTTTTGTTCTATTTTAGTACCTTAATTTTCTGTAGAATGTTTCGTTTTGTGTAGCTGTGAGTGAAAATGTAGTGTGGGAGATGTTTCTGACTCACTTCTCTGAGTACGTGACAAATCCATCAATTAATCAATCAATTATTCAATCAATTAGCCATTCAATCAATCAACCAACCAACCAATCAATCAATCAACCAGCCAAGCAATCAATCAACCAACCCACCAATCAATCAATCGATCAATCAATCAAACCACTATGACCTGTGAGATGAACAGGTTACAGATCGAACTGACAAGAAAAAGGTCGTGGGGTCGATCCCCAGACGGACCACAGGTATACATGTATAATAATGCTGAACAAGATCATTAGGGAAACAAGTAGACTGGCCCATACATACAAAGATCCGAGCGCGTGTGTATTGTACGTGGTTTTGTCTCTGTGTGTGCGCCTGCGTGTGTGGGTGTGTAGGTGTGTGTGTGTGTATGTGTGTGTGTGTGTGGGTGGGTGGGTGGGTGTGTAGGTGTGTATGTGTATGTGTGTGTGGGGGGGGGTGTGGGTGTGTAGGTGTGTGTGTGTGTGTGTGTGTGTGTGTGGGGTGGTGGTGGTGGGGGTGGTGGGTGGGTGAATGTGAGCGCATGACCTCTCTCTCTCTCTCTCTCTCTCTCTCTCTCTCTCTCTCTCTCTCTCTCTCTCATTCTCAGTCACAGAGGTTTCGTTTTTAGTCTTTATTATCAAACTGATCATTTTACAACAAGATGGAAAAGCAAAGAAATACACAGAGTATATAAAGGGAAAACCCAGTAACAAATCAAAAACATAAAAAAGGTCACACCACACCACACCACACCACACCACACCACACCACCCACACCACACCACACCACACCACACCACACCACACCCCCACACCACACCACACCAGCAAAAACCTTTTCTACAGAATATAGAAAGCGTGTGTAAAAGATAACAACTTCCAGTAAGACAAGATGGTTAAGCCATATGAACAATCTTCCTGTCCTGGCGTCTTCTGCGTAATTGGGACAATAAAGCGACACGAAATCTATATCAAAAAAAAAAAAATTTTTAAACCTGCAGAGTAACAGTTACCTGATGAACACACATTTTAATATTTGAGCGAAACATGTTTCAAAATGCGGTGTTGTAAGAAAATAGTCAACAGCACAAATCGCACCTGCAGAAAACTGTCACGAAGCCAAAAAGATGTCAAGCTTTTGAATCAATAGATTTTGCAAGACGTCATCTGATGTCCGTATCTACGAGATGGGACATACTTAGATGCTTCCATTCAGGAAGCAGTTTCAATTATATATGCTGACACTATTGATACATATAACTGAAAAATCTTTGCTGAAACATGTTCGATTTCAATACATATGCTGACAAAATGTTATACGTGACCGATAGACATTGACTGAAAGTTGTTTATTTTCAATGTATGTGCTGACAAAACTTGATGCACATGCGATACATCTTTGCTGAAATTATTTTTTTAAGTTACAGTTATATAATTGTACAGATGGATCATGAATCATCCAAACTAAAAACCCTCTCTCTCTCTTTCTTTCTCTGTGTGTGTGTGTGTGTGTGTGTGTGTGTGTGTGTGTGTGTGTGGGGTTGCGTGTGTGTGTGTGGTGTGTGTGTGTGTGTGTGGTGTGTGGTGTGTGTGCGTGTGTGTGTGTGCGTGTGTGTGTGTGTGTGTGTGTGTGGTGTCTGTGTGTGTGGTGTGTGTTGTGTGTGTGTGGTGTTTGTGTCTCTGTGTGTCTGTGTGTGTGTGTGTGTGTGTGTCTGTGTGTGTGTGTGTGTGTGTGTTTGTGTGTGTGTGTGTGTGTCTGTGTCTCTGTGTGTGTGGTGTGTGTGTGTGTGTGTGTGTGTGTGTGTGTGTGTGTGTGTGTGTGTGTGTGTGTGTGTGTGTGTGTGCGTGTGTCTATATGTTGGTTTTGTTGTTTTTTGTTTTGGTTTGGTTTGGTTTTTTACCAGGTCCGTCCCAGCGTTCCATAGTCATAAAGATCTGACATCTCATGTTCGTAGACTGTGTTCTAAAAATCAGTTTATCACATAAAACAGCTACAAACTGACAGAAGAAGGATAAATACATGACATTTAGTACAGAACAAAAACAGAAAACCTTGCTTCAATATCTCGTATGACTTCCACGATAAATTTTATCAAAAGGTCATAGGTCATGACAAATGGATAAATATATATATACATGTACATATATCAAGATATTTTATCAAAGTTCTACACATGAACCCTCATCACAATCTTACATTTGACTAGAAGACGGATGGAGGCCATCGGTAATACAAATACAAAATTGGCAGTGTTTTATATTTAACTGGGAAGAATATAGGTAAGTAAAATGTATATACATACAAATTATTCTCTCCATTTGCAGCAATGAATATGCATACACACAGCACACACACACACACACATATGTCGTATTAATGAATCCAGTAGAATGAACTCTCTCTCTCTCTCTCTCTCTCTCTCTCTCTCTCTCTCTCTCTCTCTCTCTCTCTCTCTCATCCATAGGAACAGATCTTGGCAGTATAACTTTACCTTTTTTAAAAGAAGAAGAAGAAAAAAGAAAAGAACAGAAAGAGAAAAGGAAAGAGAATCAGAAAGGAAAGAAAGAAAAATTGTACGCGGCTCAAATTCTGACCAGAAATGCAGTTTTACTTCATACCATCATAAAAAAAAAAATACATGAATAAAAAACACTCACAAAACTGGAGTATGCCTGCCTTTATGAATGGAGTAAAAAATCTAACCCTTCAAGTTAAAGCCAAGTCAGATAATCACCGGACAGCACGTGGGAGTTACTGCCCATAAACAAACATTATAAAGAGGAAAGGACCTGAACGAGAAACACCTTGTAGTGGTGTAATTTCTTGTCACATCATAACCAACTTTAACAAATTTCCATATCGCCAATGGTCAGTAGTTACTTTCAACAGTCTGACTTCCACGCACTTAAAAGAACCCATGGTAACAAAGAACCCGTGGTAACAAAGAACCCATGGTAACAGAGACCCCGTGGTAACAAAGAACCCACTGTAACAAAGAACCCATGGTAACAAAGAACCCACAGTAACAAAGAACCCATGGTAACAGAGACCCCATGGTAACAGAGACCCCATGTTAACAAAGAACCCATGGTAACAAAGACCCCATGTTAACAAAGAACCAATGGTAACAAAGAACCCATGGTAACAAAGAAACCATGGTAACAAAGAACCCATGGTAACAAAGAGCCCATGGTAAACAAAGAACCCATGGTAACACAAAAACCATGGTAACAAAAAACCCATAGTAACACAGAGAACCCATGGTAACAAAGAACCCATAGTAGCACAAAGAACCCATGGTAACAAAGAACCCATGATAACAAAGAACCCATGTAACAAAGAACCCATGGTAACAAAGAACCCATGGTAACAAAGAGGTTGTCCCTGGCAAAATTCCACAGAAAAGCCACTCGGGTGGGTACACAAAAATGCTTGCACTGAGAGAGAGAGAGAGAGAGAGAGAGAGAGAGAGAGAGAGAGAGAGAGAGAGAAAGAGAGAGAGAGAAAGAGAGAGAGAAAGAGAGAGAGAGAGAAAGAGAGAGAGAGAGAGAAAAGATGGTGCCATACTATGGCGAGGCGCTTATCCCTGGAAAAACAACACACTTCACAAAGGGAAAAAAGTCTGTTGTGAGTAAATAATGACACAACAACAACAGTAATAATAATAATGATAGTAACAATAATAATAACATCTTAATAATAATGAGAACAACAACAACAATAATAATAATCTAACACAAATACTCCTGCTACTATCATTTATTCCATTCAGTCCAATCTGTTGTTACGTCTCTATTCTCACACTCCACAGAAACACGTCAAATATGATAGCCACCATGCTGCATACAGTATTTCATGCTGCCAACACAATAGTTTTTCCTTCCTTCCTTGAAAAGGAAATAAAGAAATAATATGGTGTTGTATATTTGTGCGTTTTTTTTGATTCGTCACGGGAAGAAATGATGATGACGATGCCAACGACGACGATTATGACGATTAGAAACAGATGATTTTATATTCGATGGTCAAGGTAAATAAACAGATATTTAAATTCGATGGTTAAGTTAGATATAGGCCTATTTAGAAAAGGTACGCTGGAAACTCACGTGGAAAACACACACACACACACACACACACACACACACACACACACACACACACACACACACACACACACAACACACACACACACAACACACACAACACACACACACACACACACACACACACACACACACACACACACACACACACACACAACACACACACACACACAACACACACACACACACACTCCACACACATTAAGATATTCACGCAATACGACAAATTCAGCACACAACACAACCACGTGGTTTTAATGAAACAACCCAGCTACTAACAAACATATAGGAGTCAAAGAATCAACCGACTGTATGTTTCAACTACCAAAGAGGAAGACGATGGATCCTCTATTCTTTGAGAAGTAATTTTACACAGCCTCCTTTCATTCGAAAAAAATGTGGACGAACAGTTTGTCTGGATGGTGTTACTAAAGCAGACATCTTAATAATAATGAGAACAACAACAACAATAATAATAATCTAACACAAATACTCCTGCTACTATCATTTATTCCATTCAGTCCAATCTGTTGTTACGTCTCTATTCTCACACTCCACAGAAACACATTTGTTTGTTTTGTTTAGTTTTTTTAATTTGTGAAATAATGATTTCATGATGTGTGTGCGGAAAAGAAAATCTATCGCCGTGATAGGCGCTGAAGCCATCTTGAAATAGTATCCAGCATTTGTCGTGTTTGTTAGGATAGGGCCAAATTCATTCTTACTTATGACAACCGAATGTTAGGGTGTTTAAATCATCACATTTTTAGTCGCTCGAGATTTCAGTCATTTTAATTTGGTTTGGGTTCGTGACTCACGAAGGACAATTCCGATAATCATTGGTTCGTTCATTAAAGTTTTCACTCATTTCTGTTTGGTTTGGGTCTGTGATTTAAGAGGTACAATTCCGATAATCACAAGTCCCTGTACACGGGTTTTCCTTTGTACCATTTGTTTTGGGTTTGCGCTTTGCCAGGTGGTCAATACTCAAAGATAACTCAAATGAAACTTTTTTTTTTTTTTGCTTCTTTATAACAAGGCATGATCCGGACAACGCATTGTTGTGTGTGTGTGTGTAAAAGTGAGTGCAGAATGGTTTCATATAAACACGCGTTTCTGTATTTGCGGTGGGCGATGTCTGTTGGTGGCTCCGTTTTAAACATGGCCGGTAGACTTGTTATAGCCAAGTGACAAAATTTGTGTTTGTCAAATCATCTTAAAAGTGGGCCACTTTGTATGTATATTTTAAAGCACAACTTCTACGTTCTTCTGTTGCATAAAATTTGGTGAGACTCGTTCCTGTAAAAAATGCCAGATTTTTTTGATTTTTTTTTTTATTCAAAGCACAATTTATACATTGTTCTGTTAATGTTTAAAATGTGGTGGAAATTGATTGTTGTACAAATGACAATGCTACGTAGGTTTGGTTATCAGCGTCACATTTAGTTCATCATCGGCAATTCAAAAAATGGGTTTACAATTGTGATAATATATAATAAATACTATAATTACATCTTCATGCTTACGTATGCCAACATAGTTTGCTTTTCTTCAGTTTCTTATTCCAGGCACTGAAAGTTCCATCTCTTTTTCTTGATGTCATCTTTTTGTCTGCTGGTTTCGTTCATATATCCCCCCCCCCCCCTTCCACAAACACAAAACAAAAAGATTTCAGTCAACTACCATTCAGTTCGCTTTCACTTCGTGTGTTGTCGGTGCATCACGAAAGTTGCCGAGGATCCGTCACTCGGCCCACGAACAAGTTGATGTTCAAACTCTTGTCTCTCAACACAAACATGAATGGGTGGTTTACCCTGAAGTGATGAACATATTTGCGGGAGGTCAGCTTCATGGCCGTTGCGGCGGAAGCCGTTGTTCCGTTTTCATTGACTTCGATGATGGCTCGATGAAGCATCGTCTGAACGTACGGCGATTTGTCGCCGCTTCGCTTCTTCGGGTCAAGTCGGGTGAAGTCGGCTTCTTTCGGGCTGAACATGCGCTGAAGCCCAGTTTCTTCATGACGTCATTCAAGGTCACGTCTGTTTGGAACTTGAATTTTGGCAGAAACACCTGAAATGGACGGGGAAAAAATGACGTATTTATACAGCCATATATTGTGTTTAGATGTAATCGCCTTCTCGTACCATAATTTGTGTTGTGTTTAGCTCTGGCAGAAAACGTGTTTGGGTCTAGATCTCATCTCTTACAACACACTTACGAGTATTTAGATTTAGTCATAATCTTTGCGAGCAATGATAGCTGATTAATCTCCCTTGTGTAATCTTTGTTAGCCACATGAAAACTAGTAGCGAGCCGGATTGAGAAGTCTGAAGTTTGTTCAAGAGAGATTCGTCGATTTCTGACAGGTCTTTTATGCGCCCCACCCAAATCTGCGAGTTCTTGTTTGGCAGGCTCTTAGCACCTACCCCAAACCCTATGCGTTGAGATGGGAGAAGGACCAGTGTGTTTCAGCCAACATAGACTCACACACACACATACACACACACACACACACACACACACACAAAAAAACCACACACCTTAGCCTGCCTGGACCAGTGTGTTTCAGCCAACATAGACTCCAGGTTGAAGTGCCTCAGTTTCTTCTCCAGCTTGGGCAGACCATCCGCTTTGTCTGGCAGCAAGATGAACAGCCCGTACCGGCCCGCCTGTCCGTAAGGTAGTTCCAGGAGCGTCACCTCCAGCTGAGGGTAGTAACTCCTGGGGAAGCTGGCTTTGGTTGCCATGGTGAGGACCGGGACTGGATTCCTGCCGTCTGCCCAGAAATCAGCGGTGCGTGTCTGGGCGTGACTGAAAGGTGTCCGCCACGTGCCCTGTTGGGGTCAGGTGTGGGGGGGGGGGGAGAAAGACAAGTGATTTAGTAGTAGTAGTTGTAGTTACGAGTAGTGGGGTGGTGGTGGTAGTAATAGTAGTAGTAGTATCATCATCATCATTTACTATCATTATCATTATTATCGTCGTTGTTGTTGTTGTGTCATTATTATCGTTATTATCATTATCATCATTAATATTATTATCATCATCATTAATCATTATATATATTACATGTATATACGTTCGCGAATGCATTGATATAGGTAGGTCCAGCTACTCTTACGCTAATGGCTAACATGCAGCAGAACCGGTAAAAATTGCCGATTTTAAATTGCTTCAGCTCTTCTACCATTCACGATTGGAAGATAAAAAATTATGTCGACACATTAATGAGCTTTAGGCATGAAACCCATGTCCTTATTTGTGGTGTGAAATAAGTGTGCTTTGACCCTGAGCGATCTAAATAGTTAATAACATAGCTACCGAAAGCAACGTTGGCGGCGACGTGCAAAGTTTCCTCACGCGGTTTTCCCGGACTGATCAACACCAGTTGTCGGAAATGCTGTCGGAACTTTTACAAACGATACGCACAGCGTGATTTTGGTATCAAATTAAAGGGGACAGCCTGAAGAATCCAGTGTAATAAATTTCGTCATAATTCCTTTAACGAATACTGTTTTTTCAGTGCCGAAAAACAAACGTATTTTTAAAAGCACCGTAAAGTCAACAATTCTACACGCACAGTGTTGTATTACCGTTCATTTTGTAGAGAATTCAACGGTTCTTAAGATAGTGCAAATAATATAACACAGGCTGCCGCTTGTAAATGTTTTGAAAGCCAATACGAAAGGTACCGACACAGCGGACCGGGTTCAACGACGTCGTACGAAACTGACGCAATTTCTGAACCGAGGAACGACTTCGACTCGATAGATCTAAAAAATCTTGAACATGATCTTGGTAAGTATGTAATCGACCGTTAGACTAATCTTTTTGCTATTTTTTTTTTCAATGGAACGAATGTTTCTTAAATCATTAATACAAATTTTAATATATTTCTTACCAGGCATGTACTCGGTCTAGAATACTTTGTTATCTCCCTTGATAGAGAGAAAAATAAATAAAAGAATAGATCTATATCTTTCTGATACCAATCAGAGAAATGAAAATTGCTTGTATTTTTGTAAAAAATTCTTTGAAAGGTTCATGATTTTTTTCAATAAACAATATGATGAATAAGCATTAGAAATTTGGCAAAAACGCTTCAACAAGGACAATAACTCGAGAATGAGAACTGCATACAAGCGAAAGTAGAAATATTTTCGAACTCTTTTCAGGACCAAATATACATAAACAAATGAATTGGAAAAAAAAAAAAAAAAAAAAGGTTTTAATGTAAATGTTGTCATCAGGACACAGTATAGTTATCATTTCAATTTGTGCATGTTAACAATTTTTTTGCTCCTCTAAGGGGTAAAGTAGTCTTGACACATGTTTTCTCAACACATCAGATCTAACTAGTGATCGTTTCAAATTTGGTAGATTTCTGTGTGCTAGAGGTTTGGTTGACTCTGTTGTGTGTGTGTGGTGTGTGTGTGTGTGTGTGTGTGAGCTCATGCAGATGTAATGAACACCTACCTGAAAATGCATGACGTTAAACAGCCACAGAGACAGTCGGCCCGCCACATCCTCAGTCTTCGGCAGGAGACTGTCCAACTGTCCATGGGTCTTTTCCCTCAGAAGACCACGCAGCGCTTCCTTCTTCCTCCCGGCTGCGGAGGTCACGTTCTTCCTGCCTTTTTTGTCGTCATCGTTGCTGCTGACGTTTTCGTTGTCGGCCTCATCGTCGTCGGCGATGATACGATGTATGTAGGTGTTCAAGCTTTCCCTCAGCAGTTTCTTGAGGCGGTGGTTGGGGTGCATCTTCTTGCCAATGTAAGCCCCGTTGACTGACTCCACCAGTTCTGTGCTGCTGCTGTTGTCTGCAATTGAAGATATGACATTTGTGCTTGTGAAGGGTTATCGTTCATCGCGCTATAGGGATGTCCCATACACGCTTTATACAGATCTACATGCTGTAACTAATTATCTTGTATGTATGTTATATTTATAATTTATATATAATATATGCGTATATACATATACATGTGTGTTGTGGATACACACACACACACACACACACACACACACACACACACACACACACACACACACACACACAACATTTACAAACACACCCCACTCTCTATCTCTCATTTTCTCTGTCTGTCTGTCTCTATGTCTGTCTGTCTGTCTTTCTGTCATACACACACATACATACAAACACACACCCCACACCACCACATACACACAAATATGCACACAAACACATACATACATGCACACACACATATACACAATAACACACAACTATACCATCACGCACACACATACATACAACATAAAACACATATTTACATGGTGGCTAGTCACACACAACACACAACACACACACACACACACACACACACACACACACACACACACACACAACACAACACAACACAACACAACACACAACAACTGTCAATCAATGTTCTTACCAGTATTTCTGAAAACATCATTGATGTGTTCGAAGCCTGCCAAAATTTCTTTCCGCCTCACACAACACACACACACACACACACACACACACACACACACACACACACACACACACACACACACCACTGTCAACCAATGTTCTTACCAGTATTTCTGAAAACATCATTGATGTGTTCGAAGCCTGCCAAAATCTCTTTCCGCCTCAACAGATTAATATTCAGTTGATCCCCAATTTCATTGGCTGTTCTTCCGCCCGCCACCATGTACGTCACAGTCAGCAGCGACATCACACTCCAAGGGGAGAGAAGCAGATTGCCGTCCTTGCGGGCAAACGTTTTGTACAGACCAGTCGTGAGTTTCTGGTGCGCTCTGATTATCATCTCTTTGACGAAGCGATTGGTGGATGACTCATCTGAAAATGAAATAAGGTAAATACATAAATGAATGAATAAATGAAATAAACGAGTAACCAAACAAAAGAAAGAAAAAAAAAGGAAAGAGAGAAAGAATAAATGCAATAATGCATAAATAAATAATAGATTAATTAATTAATTAATAAATAAATAAAAAGCAATTCCAAGTACAGATGCAACTCAATTAACTGAAAGCAAGCAATTAAGTTTTGCACCTGTTCCTTTGCTTTCACAGTCCATTCATCTACCAGTGGTTTTGTTAGATACTTAATTGTAAATTCTCACTCTGAACTCAAATACACAAATTAACCCTTTCACTCCGGCACCTTATCCACCAACTGCGAAAACTTAACCACTTGGTTGGCAATTGATGATGCTGGTGGACGGGGTGCGATAGTCAAAGGTTTAACTTTTTCACTCCCACAGCCTGTCCACAAGCTGTATAAACTTAACCCTTTCACTTCCTCACTATATCCACCAGTTTCTTGCGGGAAGCTGATGGATAGGGTGAGAGAATCAAAGGATTAAGTTTTTGTTTTGCTAGCATAGTTAATAATGGAGGATGCTGGTGGACAGGGTGCGGGAGTTAAAGGGTTAAACCGTGGATGGCGTATGCAATCCTCTCCCCAGTGTTCCTGCCTACTGACGCTTGTGGTTCCACGTGTGCAGTATATATGTCATAGGCCTGTGCATAAACCCTGTGTGTTGGCAAGGTCTTCACCGTTCTGTTTACAAGAAAGAACAGCTGACAGACCGGTTTGTTGGTTAGCACGATGGTTGGTCACTTAGCTGATTGGTTGGTTGGCTGATTGGTCGATTGCTTCGTTGGTTGGTTAGTTGGTTGATTGGTCAGCTGGTTGGCTGGCTGGTTGGTTTTGGTTGGTTAGTTGGTCGGTTGATTGTTGGTTGGTTGGTTGGTTAGGGGCTGGTTGGTTGGTTGGTTGGTTTGTTAGGGGGTTGGTTGGTTGTTAGGGGGTTGGTTGGTTTGTTTGGGGTTGGTTAGGTTGGTTGTTGGTTGGTTTGTTAGGGTGGTTGGTTGGTTGGTGTTAGGGGTTGGTTGGTTGGTTGGTTGGTTGGTTGGATGGTTGGTTGTTGGATGGTTGGTTGGTTGGTGGTTGGTTGGTTGGTGGCTGGTTGGTTGGTTGGTTGTTTGGATGGTTGTTGCTTACATCAAAGTTGGTTTGTGTGGTGACTGGATTGGGGATGGGGTCAGGCGATAATCTGTATG
>JAPXFY010000021.1:70433498-70440998 GCA_030674185.1 Monoplex corrugatus | reverse complement strand
TGTGTGGTGTATGTGTGTGTGTGTATGTGTGTGGCGTGGGGGGTGTTATCCGTTTTTGTAAAAATCGGCCATTTGACCAAAATTTGGCCCTGAGCTATCCAGTTTTTCCATTCGGTATCTGACAGAATGATTTGCCCTTATTTACCAATGTTGTCCATTTCGCCATCTGAATGTTGAATT
The DNA here is from genome assembly GCA_030674185.1 of Monoplex corrugatus. Classification (NCBI taxonomy): domain Eukaryota; kingdom Metazoa; phylum Mollusca; class Gastropoda; order Littorinimorpha; family Ranellidae; genus Monoplex; species Monoplex corrugatus. The sequence continues at coordinate 70,440,818 of JAPXFY010000021.1, read as the reverse complement.
GCACAATAGCGTAAAATATGAAGCAGTTGTGATGATTAAGATTAACGGCATGGTTATATTGTAGGGGCCATGATTATTCATTTTCATTTCATTTTATTTATTCATTTTATTTTATTTTTTATTTTACTTTATTTTTTTGTTGTTTTATCTTACTTTTTTGTTTTATTTTGTTTTATTTTGTTTTATTTCATTATATCTTATTTTATTTTATTTTATATATTTTTTTTTTTTTTTTTTTTTTTTTTTTTTTTTTGTCTATGGACGGACCTATGTGTAAGAGTGTAGACACATTTTCTGTCAAGATTCGTAATTTAACAATCGGGAACAAGAATTTCGTCAGAATGGCTTTTTTTTTTTTTTACGCGCTCATTTTGTGCATATGGTATCTTACTGATTGGCCTGCACTGCATACTCCTTCAGTGAATGTGTATGCTGGATGTTTTCATGATTTCATAAGTCAGCCATTGACATGACTTACAGGATCTTTAACGTGTGTATTAGATACTCTGCATACTGGATGTTTTCATGATTTCATAAGTCAGCCATTGACATGACTTACAGGATCTTTAACGTGTGTATTAGATACTCTGCATACTGGATGTTTTCATGATTTCATAAGTCAGCCATTGACATGACTTCATCATCATCATAATCAAGTGCCCTGCCACATGGCGTTGGCGATCATGGCCCTCCATATGTTTCTATCCCTTGTTGCCGCAAGCATCTTACATCACTTACAGGATGTTTAACATGTATGTTATATCCTCTGCATGCGGATACACAAGAAAGAGGTTAAGCCACTGGCAGGCAATTTTGCACACATGTCGACCTGGCAGATGGGAAAAAGCTCCATCCTTTGTCCACCAGGCGGACATGTCTAGGCGGATCGAACCCAGGACCTTGTGGCTGATGTCTGACGTTTACCCACTCGACCACCATGTTCTGATTTCATTTTTCTGTCAAAAAACTACGTCAAGATTTGTGATTAGGCAAAATGGAAAACAAAATGGGTCAGTACGGGTAATCTATTATTGCTAATCCACAGATTTTGATTGGTTGATTTGGTTCAGTTTTTACGTCGACACCCACCTCAAGTGATATGGCCGACGGGAATAACCATCCCAGGGAAGTGGGGGAAGGGGGACTTATCTAATCCTATACTGACACAACCAGAACAACAATGATGTTAAGATAGGACAGTGAGAAGGCCAGTTTTAATGTAGCACACCCACAGAATTATGTGTAGGTGTATAAATATGACGTAGGATTTTCCCCCAAGATTAGTTATTTTAAGCAAAATGAAACACGAAAACATTGGACGGACTAGAGGAGTGGCTGAAGACAGAGAGGGTGGGAGATGCACTTGCAGCGACAAAGAATAGATTCGTATGGAGGACTAAATAGCACATGATGATGATGAACACGAAATGGGTCAGTTTGGTTAATCTATTATTCCTAATCCACAGAGTTATATGTAGATGTATAAACACATTGTAGGATTTTTTCCAAAGTTCGAAATTCAGTAAAATTGGAACACGAAATTGGCTTATAAATTGTTTCTAAAATTGCAAGTTAAAAGGTGTAGTCACTCCTTGCCTTCAGGTCGCTGTTTGCTATCAATAAATCAGGAATTCATAATGTTCTTTTTGCACCGTCAAGTACCCGGAATATCCGCTTAGTTCGTATATTAATTATGCGCTCGTACATTGGTGTGTTCACACTAGCATGCGTGGAAGCACGCATGCAGGTTTGCACGCACACACACGCACACACACAAACACACACACACACACACACACACACACACACACACACACACGAACACACACGACTGAGTACTCGAACAAACACAAAGGTAAGCAAACTTACAGACTGATGCACACACACACACACACACACACACACACACACACGCAAACTTACAGACTGATGCACACACACACACACACACACACACACACACACACACACACACACACACACACACAACACACACACACACACACACACACACACACACACACACACACGAACACACACGACTGAGTACTCGAACAAACACAAAGGTAAGCAAACTTACAGACTGATGCACACACACCACACACACACACACACCACACACACACACACAACACACACACACAACACACGCGCGGCGCGCGCGCGCGCAAGCTTACAGACTGATGCACACACACACACACACACACACACACACACACACACACACACACACACAACAACACACACATGCATATAGATAGATAGATAGATAGATAGTGTTAGTGTTCATGTCAGTGTCAGTGTCAGTGTGTCCCTACTGAAGCGTGTATTTGCCTGTGGACGTGTCTCGGTGTATGGTGAAAACAAAGTGCCCATACAGCAACTGACTGAAGTGGGCTTACCCTGCAACAAGTGGCGCCATTGACATAATGACTGTCGTGTACAGTTGATGTACACGCGCCTCCACTTACAGATATACACACATATACAGCAACCGGTAATACTATCTTGTATAACGATCTATATGTGAACCGGTAATACTATCCTGTGTGGTTATCTGTGTGAACCGGTAATACTATCCTGTGTAGTTATCTATGTGAACCGGTAATACTATCCTGTGTGGTTATCTGTGTGAACCGGTAATACTCTCCTGTGTGGTTATCTGTGTGAACCGGAAGTATTATCCTGCACGTTTACCTATGAATGTCTTCTGCACCGCTCCTGCATCGCTTACAGGATTTTTAAGGTGCGCAGAGAGAGACAAGAGAGAGAGGGGAGAAAGAAGAGGAGACAGAGACAGAGAGACAGACAGACAGAACGAAAGAGACAGAACGAAAGACAGAGGGAGGAGGGGTGAAAGAGAAAGAGAGAGAGGGAAAGAGAGGGGTAGAGAGGGAGGTAGAGAGAGACAGGGAGAGAGACAGAGACACACACAGACGACAGAGAGAGACAGGGAGAGAGACAGAGACACACACACAGACAAGAGAGAGATACAGGGAGAGACAGAGACACACACACAGACACAGAGAGAGACAGGGAGAGAGAGACAGAGACAGACACAACAGACACAGAGAGAGACAGAGGACAGACACACACAGACACAGAGAGAGACAGGAAGAGAGACAGAGGCAGACACACACAGACACAGAGAGAGACAGAGACAGACACACACAGACACAGAGAGAGACAGGGAGAGAGGACAGACACAGAGAGAGACAGGGAGAGAGACAGAGACACACACACAGACACATAGAGAGACAGAGACAGACAGACACACACACAGAGAGAGACAGGGAGAGAGACAGAGACACAACACAGAGACAGACAGGGGAGAGAGACAGAGACAGACACACACAGACACAGAGAGAGAACAGGGAGAGAGACAGAGACAGACACACACAGACACACAGAGAGACAGAGACAGACACACACAGACACAGAGAGAGACAGGGAGAGAGACAGAGACAGACACACAGAGAGACAGAGACAGACACACACAGACACAGAGAGAGACAGGGAGAGAGACAGAGACACACACACAGACACAGAGAGAGACAGGGAGAGAGACAGAGACACACACACGACACAGAGACAGGGAGAGAGACAGAGACACACACACACAGACACAGAGAGAGACAGGGAGAGGACAGAGACACACACACAGACACAGAGAGAGACAGGGAGAGAGACAGAGACACACACACAGACACAGAGAGAAACAGGGAGAGAGACAGAGACAGACACACACAGACACAGAGAGAGAGACAGGGAGAGAGACAGAGACAGACACACACAGACACAGAGAGAGACAGGGAGAGAGAGACAGAGACACACACACAGACACACAGAGAGACAGGGAAGAGACAGAGACACACAACACACAGACACAGAGACAGGGAGAGACAGAGACAACACACACAGACACAGAGAGAGACAGGGAGAGAGACAGAGACACAACACAGACACAGAGAGAGACAGTGAGAGAGACAGAGACACACACACTAGACACAGAGAGAGACAGACACACACAGACAGACACAGAGAGAGACAGGGAGAGAGACAGAGACAGACACAAACAGACACAGAGAGAGACAGGGAGAGAGACAGAGACAGACACCACAGACACAGAGAAGAAGGGAGAGAGACAGAGACAGACACACACAGACACAGAGAGAGACAGGGAGACAGACACACACAGACACAGAGAGAGACAGGGAGAGAGACAGACACACACAGACACAGAGAGAGAGAGCCAAGGACCGAGAGAGACAGAGACAGACACACACAGACACAGAGAGAGACAGGAGAGAGACAGGACAGACACACACAGACACAGAGAGAGACAGGGAGAGAGACAAGACAGACACACACAGACACAGAGAGAGACAGGAGAGGACAGAGACAGACACAGAGAGAGACAGAGACAGACACACACAGACACAGAGAGAGACAGAGACAGACACACACACAGACACAGAGAGAGACAGAGACAGACACACAGACAGAGAAGACGAGAGAGACAGAGACACAGACACAGAGAGAGACAGACACACACAGACACAGAGAGAGACAGAGACAGACACACACAGACACAGAGAGAGACAGAGACAGACACACACAGACACAGAGAGAGACAGAGACAGACACACACAGACACAGAGAGAGACAGAGACACACACACACAGACACAGAGAGAGACAGAGACACACACACACAGACACAGAGAGAAAAGGGGTGAGGAAGAAACTGACTTTCAATTGAGTAAAGAAAAATACAGGTATACAGGAGAGAGAGGAGAGAGAGGGGGGGGGGGAGAGGAGAGGAGAGAGAGGGAGAGAGAGGGTGGAGGCATGCAATACATGCGGCAACAACCTTCACCGGGTACAGTTACCTGCATCTCACACAGTAAAACACCATTGTAACGAAAAAATCAATATACCTTGCTACAATGCACTTTGTTTCACTGTTTTCTTTTGTTCTGGGATTTCATGTTTCAATCCTTCACACGGCTGACTTACAAACAGACTGTACAAACCGTTGTTGTCAAAATATCAAAAGATTCGGTGAAACAAAAAACAAACAAACACACACACAAACACAACACACACACACACACACACACACACACACACACACACACACACACTCACACACACACACACACACTCCACACACACACACACACACACATCACACACACACACACACACACACACACACACACCACACTACACACACACACACACACACACACACACACACCACACCACACACACACACACAACACACACACAACACACACACACACACACGACAACAGACTTTGACACAATCTTACATTGGATCTTTAGTATTAATCGTGTCAGCTAATGATGCATAAAATACATTATTTGATTTAATGAACTTTCTGTGGGGGAATCTCTTTTATTCTTTTTTCTTTTTTCTTGTTGTTGTTGTTGTTGTTGGTGGTGTGGTGGTGGTGGTGGTGGTGGTGGTGTGCCACTGCTGCTGCTGCTTTTTTTCTTTCTTTTTTTTTTTTTTTTTTAAATATTTTTTTCCATCGATTTCGCGTTTAGCATGGTTAGTAGGTTGTTCTCCTCGGGGAGAACCCCTCGCCACGCTTGCAGCGCCACCCATTTCTTCTTTTTTTTCTGTATGCGTGTATCTGTGTTGCCTGTGACAGTGATCTTTCTACAAATATCACCAGGGACACTATTTGATGGTTTTGATTGTTGCAGTGGAGATCTTTAACGTGTCTGAGCGCGTGCTGCACACGAGGACCTCGCTTTACCCATCCCACTCATCCTGCATCTTCTACAGTTTTGCTACAGATAACTCCTTTGTTGCTATGGGATCTTTAACGTGCTCTGTGCGTATGCTGCACATAATGAGCTCAGTTTATGTATAATCTCTATAGTCTCCACAGTTTTGCTACAGATAACTCCTTTGTTGCTATGGGATCTTTAACGTGCCCTGTGCGTGTGCTGCACAAGAAAACCCCAGTTTATATACATCCTTTACAGTTTTATTAGGGATAACTCCTTTGCTGCTATGGGATCTTTAACGTGCCCTATGCACGTGCTACACAAGAGAACCCCAGTTTATATCTATCCTCTACAGTTTTGCTAGGGATAACTCCTTTGTTGTTGTGGGATCTTTAACGTGCTCTGAGCGCGTAGTGCACACGAAAACCTCAGTTTATCGTCTAATAACAAAAAATAAACTAGTACTTAGATTACCATTTAACCTTTTCACTTCAGCACCCTGCCCACCGGCTGCAAAAACTTAACCCTTCCATTTTCTCACCCTATCCACCAGCGTCCTGCAGGAAGCTGGGGGATATGGTGAGGGAATCAAAGAGTTAAGGTCTAGTGGACGGGAGGCAGGGGAAGGGGAGGTGGAGAAATATCGCCGTCTGATCAACTATTGGAACCTGGGGTTTGTTGTGTTCCCGGCAGATGCCTAAACCACTGGGCCACATATTTCACTGCTTTATCAGATCTTCAGTCGTTTGGGTTTGTTTTTTTCTTTTCTTACGGTCTCCTACACCTCAGTGGCGATGATCCATAAGCGCTCACTACGGCTGTACAACACACAACCAACATCAAGATCATCCAGTCACAGTCACAGTGCCTGGAAACCCCACAAGACTCAGAACTGTCAAACCACCATGAGTCCCCCACCATAGGAGTCCCGGCACTGCTTCTGGGTCACTTGGGTGGAGTTCAACAGTGCCTGGTCTGATTCATCTCAGTGAAGACACTGCCTCTTAAGCTCCTGGCAAATGACAGCAATGAGTCAGTCATGGAGCCAGATCGAGGGAGAGATCCCCCCGATAGGAAACCACCACCACCACCACCACCATGTCCCTCCAACGACAGTCCCCATGAACACTGACAACACAGACTCTAACTTCAATTTACTATTGTTGTTGTCGTTGTTCTCATTGTTGTTGTCGTCGTTGATGTTGCTGTTATAAATCAATACACCATTATTCGCAAAGCTCAGTCGCTGCAAGTCACGCACTGATAATCAGACTTGTATTGTGGTATGGAGAACTCCAGCTGTTAGGTGAGCTGACCACACGCCGCTATGTTGTTGTATAGTCTGTATCTTTGGTGGGCGTGCATGCTGGGTGTTTTACTGTTTCAATAGTCCATCGGACACTGATATGACTTACAGGATCTTTAACGTGCGTATTTGATATTCTGTGTGAGTCTACGCACATAAAGGGGATGAGGCACCAGCAAGTGTGCACACATGTTGACCTGGGAGATGGGAAAACTCTCCACCCTTCACCCACCAGGTGGAGCTGTCAAG
>JAPXFY010000021.1:70423498-70428498 GCA_030674185.1 Monoplex corrugatus | reverse complement strand
TCCTTCTTCTTCTTCTTCTTCTTCTTCTTCGCATTTCTTCTTCTTCTTCTTCGCATTCTTCTTCTTCTTCTTCGCATTCTTCTTCTTCTTCTTCTTTCGCATTCTTCTTCTTTCTTCTTCTTCTTCTTCGCATTCTTCTTCTTCTTCTTCTTCTTCTTCGCATTCTTCTTCTTCTTCTTCTCGCATTCTTCTTCTTCTTCGCATTCTCTTCCTTCTTCTTTTTCTTCGCATTCTTCTTCTTCTTCTTCGCATTCTTCTTCGCATTCTTCTTCTTCGCATTCTTCTTCGCATTCTTCTTCTTCTTCTTCTTCGCATTCTTCTTCTTCTTCTTCTTCTCATTCTTCTTCTTCTTCTTCTTCTTCTTCTTCGCATTCTTCTTCTTCGCATTCTTCTTCTTCTTCTTCTTCTTCTTCTTCTTCTTCTTCTTCTTCGCATTCTTCTTCTTCGCATTCTTCTTCTTCGCATTCTTCTTCTTCTTCGCATTCTTCTTCTTCTTCGCATTCTTCTTCTTCTTCTTCTTCTTCTTCTTCTTCTTCTTCTTCTTCGCATTCTTCTTCTTCGCATTCTTCTTCGCATTCTTCTTCTTCGCATTCTTCTTCTTCTTCTTCGCATTCTTCTTCTTCGCATTCTTCGCATTCTTCTTCTTCGCATTCTTCTTCTTCTTCTTCTTCGCATTCTTCTTCTTCGCATTCTTCTTCTTCTTCTTCGCATTCTTCTTCGCATTCTTCGCATTCTTCTTCTTCGCATTCTTCTTCTTCACATTCTTCGCATTCTTCTTCTTCTTTTTCTTCTTCTTCTTCTTCGCATTCTTCTTCTTCTTCTTCCACAAGGATCTGTCCTTGGCCCTGTTCTTTTCACTCTTTACACCTCCCCCCTGTCCACCATCACCAACTCCCATTCTATAAAACACCACTTCTATGCTGATGACACCCAACTTCAAGACAGTGACTCACCTGATAATATACAGCGCCTGTTGACTCGCACCACTGAGTGTTACTCGGACATTAAGAACTGGATGACACACAATAGACTTCAGCTTAATGACGACAAAACAGAAGCTATCCTCATTGGCACCCGTCAGAAACTTTCTCAGCTGCCTCCTCTTTCTCTCCCATTATGTAACACATCAGTCCCAATTTCTGATTCAGCTAAAAACCTTGGTGTCTGCATTGACTCTACCCTCTCCATGAACAACTTTGTTTCTCAAACTGCCAGATCCTGCTACTATCATCTCCATCGTATAAAGCTGATCAGGAAGTATCTCTCTGTCGAAACAACTGCAAAACTCGTTCTCTCCTTCATAATGTCTCGCATTGACTATTGCAATTCACTCCTGTCTGGTCTTCCTGCCTCCACCATTCACATCCTACAGCGCATTCAAAACAATGCTGCACGCCTTGTACTCAAAAAGAAAAAAGCTGACCACATATCTCCTCTCCTGGCACAACTTCACTGGCTCCCTGTATCAAAGCGCATACAGTACAAACTAGACACCATGTGCTACAAAAGCCTCAATAACGCAGCCCCCGATTACCTGTCAAGCCTACTTGAGATCTATGTTCCCTCACGTACCCTCCGCTCTGCCTCTGATCCTCTGACTCTTCGCTTTCCACGCACTAAGCTCAATACCTATGGTCCACGAGCCTTCTCTGTTTCTGGTCCACTCTCCTGGAACAAACTTCCTCTCTCAGTCCGTCAGCAACCTACTTTTGTCTCCTTCAAGTCCGCTCTCAAAACTCACCTTTTCTCTCCTGCATAAAATCCTAACCTCACTCAACCCTCCCCTCTGCAGCCTGTCTCCGCTCGGAGGGAACCACATGGTTATAATATATAATTGTATGCTATGCTCTCTATAATTTTCCATTGCTTTTATTCTTGCTTTTATTGCTTTTATTCTTTCTCCCCATTTATAGCCATGCGTGTGTGTGGGTGTGTGTGTGTGTGTGTGTGTGTGTGTGTGTGTCTGTATGTGTGCGTGCGTGTGTGTGCGAGCGTGCGTGCCTGCGTGTGTGTCTGCTTCAGCACTTAGATTTGATTTTATCAAGATTTTGCGCTATATAAATATTGTAATTATTATTATTAATTATTATTATTATTCTTCTTCTTCTTCTTCTTCTTCTTCTTTTTCTTCTTCGCATTCTTCTTCTTCGCATTCTTCTTCGCATTCTTCTTCTTCTTCTTCGCATTCTTCTTCTTCTTCTTCTTCTCATTCTTCTTCTTCTTCTTCTTCTTCTTCGCATTCTTCTTCTTCGCATTCTTCTTCTTCTTCTTCTTCTTCTTCTTCTTCGCATTCTTCTTCTTCGCATTCTTCTTCTTCTTCGCATTCTTCTTCGCATTCTTCTTCTTCTTCTTCGCATTCTTCTTCTTCTTCTTCGCATTCTTCTTCTTCTTCTTCGCATTCTTCTTCTTCTTCTTCTTCTTCTTCTTCTTCTTCTTCGCATTCTTCTTCGCATTCTTCTTCGCATTCTTCGCATTCTTCTTCTTCTTCGCATTCTTCTTCTTCTTCTTCTTCTTCTTCTTCTTCTTCGCATTCTTCTTCGCATTCTTCGCATTCTTCTTCGCATTCTTCTTCTTCTTCGCATTCTTCTTCTTCGCATTCTTCTTCTTCGCATTCTTCTTCTTCTTCTTCGCATTCTTCTTCTTCTTCTTCGCATTCTTCTTCTTCTTCGCATTCTTCTTCTTCTTCTTCTTCTTCGCATTCTTCTTCTTCTTCGCATTCTTCGCATTCTTCTTCTTCTTCGCATTCTTCTTCTTCTTCGCATTCTTCTTCTTCTTCGCATTCTTCTTCTCATTCTTCTTCTTCTTCTTCGCATTCTTCTTCTTCTTCTTCTTCGCATTCTTCTTCTTCTTCGCATTCTTCTTCTTCTTCTTCGCATTGTTCTTCTTCTTCGCATTCTTCGCATTCTTCTTCTTCTTCGCATTCTTATTCTTCTTCTTCTTCTTCTTCTTCTTCTTTCTTCTTCTTCTTCTTCTTCTTCTTCTTCTTTTCTTCTTCTTCTTCTTTCTTCTTCTTCTTCTTCTTCTTCTTCTTCTTCTTCTTCTTCTTCTTCTTCGCATTCTTCTTCTTCTTCTTCTTCTCATTTCTTCTTCTTCTTCTTCTTCTTCTTCTTCTCTTCTTCTTTCTTCTTCTTCTTCTTCTTCTTCTTCTTCTTCTTCTTCTTCTCTTCGCATTCTTCTTCTTCGCATTCTTCTTCTTCGCATTCTTCTTCTTCGCATTCTTCTTCTTCGCATTCTTCTTCGCATTCTTCTTCGCATTCTTCTTCTTCGCATTCTTCTTCGCATTCTTCTTCGCATTCTTCTTCTTCTCTTCTTCTTCTTCTTCTTCTTCTTCTTCTTCTTCGCATTCTTCTTCTTCGCATTCTTCTTCTTCTTTATCTTTTTCTTCTTCGCATTCTTCTTCTTCTTCGCATTCTTCTTCGCATTCTTCTTCGCATTCTTCTTCTTCTTCTTCGCATTCTTCTTCGCATTCTTCTTCTTCTTCTTCGCATTCTTCTTCTTCTTCTTCTTCTTCTTCTTCTTCTTCTTCGCATTCTTCTTCTTCTTCTTCTTCGCATTCTTCTTCTTCGCATTCTTCTTCTTCTTCTTCGCATTCTTCTTCTTCGCATTCTTCTTCTTCTTCTTCTTCGCATTCTTCTTCTTCGCATTCTTCGCATTCTTCTTCTTCACATTCTTCTTCTCCGCATTCTTCTTTTTCTTCTTCGCATTCTTCTTCTTCGCATTCTTCTTCTTCGCATTCTTCTTCTTCGCATTCTTCGCATTCTTCTTCGCATTCTTCGCATTTTTCGCATTCTTCTTCTTCTTTTTTCTTCTTCTGCTTCTTCTTCTGTTTCTTCTTCTTCGCATTCTTCTTCTTCGCATTCTTCTTCTTCTCTTCGACTCTTCTTCTTCGCATTCTTTTTCTTCGCATTCTTCTCATCCTTCTCTTCTTCTTCTTCTTCTTCTTCTTCTTCTTCTTCTTCGCATTCTTCTTCTTCTTCTTCTTCTCTCCTCCTCCTTTCTTCTCCTTCTCCTTCTTCTTCTTCTTCTTCTCCCTTCTTCTTATTCTCCTCCTCCTTCTTCTTCTCCTTCTCCTTCTTCTTCTTCTTCTTCTTCTTCTTCGCATTCTTCTTCTTCTTCTTCTTCTTCTTCTTCTTCTTCTTCTTCTTCTTCTTCTTCTCCTCCTCCTTCTTATTCTTCTGCTTCTTCTTCCATTCGCCGCCTACATGGCCAGGAAGCTGGTAGATAGGGTTTGGGAATCAAAGGTTAAGTTTTTGCAGTTGGTGGATAGGGTTAAGTAAACTAATGCCCTGGTATGGCACTAGCGGTCGCCTGGGTTTTAGGCAGCACGAATGGAAACGGAAATGATCCACGCTGAGGGATCTGAATGGACAAGGCGCCATTTTCGTCTAATAAACATGACCGTGTAGACGTTGGTGTTGTATTGCATTGTAGTGTTGATACAAGGAGACAAACACTGGTAGTGCTGATACAAGGAGACAGACACTGGTAGTGCTGATACAAGGAGACAGACACTGGTAGTACTGATACAAGGAGACAGACACTGGTAGTGTGTGATACAAGAAGAAAGACAGACACTGGTAGTGCTGATACAAGAAGAAAGACAGACACTGGTAGTGTTGATACAAGGAGACAGACACTGGTAGTGCTGATACAAGGAGACAGACACTGGTAGTGTTGATACAAGAAGACAGACACTGGTAGTGTTGATGCAAGGAGACAGACACTGATAGTGTTGATACAAGGAGACAGACACTGATAGTGTTGATACAAGGAGACAGACACTGATAGTGTTGATACAAGGAGACAGACACTGATAGTGTTGATACAAGGAGACAGACACTGGTAATGCTGATACAAGAAGAAAATAGACACTGGTAGTGCTGATACAAGGAGACAGACAGACACTGGTAGTGCTGATACAAGGAGACAGACACTGGTAGTGCTGATTTCAAGGAGACAAACACTTGTAGTGTTGATACAAGGAGACAGACACTGGTAGT
>JAPXFY010000021.1:70410998-70420998 GCA_030674185.1 Monoplex corrugatus | reverse complement strand
CGACTTGTTTTTCGTCCCCTTCTGAAAGACCTTACGAAGCACAGACCATGTACATCAACAGCTTCATCACCAAGCACACACCATGTACATCAACAGCTTCACCACCAAGCACAGACAATGTACATCAACAGCTTCATCACCAAGCACAGACAATGTACATCAACAGCTTCATCACCAAGCACAGACAATGTACATCAACAGCTTCACCATCAAGCACAGACAATGTACATCAACAGCTTCACCATCAAGCACAGACTATGTACATCAACAGCTTCACCACCAAGCACAGACAATGTACATCAACAGCTTCACCATCAAGCACAGACCATGTACATCAACAGCTTCACCATCAAGTACAGACCATGTACATCAACAGCTTCACCACCAAGCACAGACAATGTACATCAACAGCTTCACCATCAAGTACAGACCATGTACATCAACAGCTTCACCATCAAGTACAGACCATGTACATCAACAGCTTCACCACCAAGCACAGACCATGTACATCAACAGCTTCACCATCAAGTACAGACCATGTACATCAACAGCTTCACCACCAAGCACAGACAATGTACATCAACAGCTTCATCACCAAGCACAGACAATGTACATCAACAGCTTCATCACCAAGCACAGACCATGTACATCAACAGCTTCACCATCAAGCACAGACAATGTACATCAACAGCTTCACCACCAAGCACAGACAATGTACATCAACAGCTTCACCATCAAGCACAGACCTTGTACATCAACAGCTTCATCACCAAGCACAGACCTTGTACATCAACAGCTTCACCACCAAGCACAGACCATGTACATCAACTGCTTCACCACCAAGCACAGACAATGTACATCAACAGCTTCATCACCAAGCACAGACAATGTACATCAACAGCTTCACCACCAAGCACAGACCATGTACATCAACAGCTTCATCACCAAGCACAGACCATGTACATCAACAGCTTCATCACCAAGCACAGACCATGTACATCAACAGCTTCACCACCAAGCACAGACAATGTACATCAACAGCTTCATCACCAAGCACAGACCATGTACATCAACAGCTTCATCACCAAGCACAGACCATGTACATCAACAGCTTCACCACCAAGCACAGACCATGTACATCAACAGCTTCACCACCAAGCACAGACAATGTACATCAACAGCTTCACCACCAAGCACAGACAATGTACATCAACAGCTTCACCACCAAGCACAGACAATGTACATCAACAGCTTCACCATCAAGCACAGACCATGTACATCAACAACAGCTTCACCACCAAGCACAGACCATGTGAATTCACTCCTGTCTGGTCTTCCTGCCTCCACCATTCACATCCTACAGCGCATTCAAAACAATGCTGTACGTCTTGTACTCAAAAAGAAAAAAGCTGACCACATATCTCCTCTCCTGGCACAATTTCACTGGCTCCCTGTATCAAAGCGCATACAGTACAAACTAGACACCATGTGCTACAAAAGCCTCAATAACGCAGCCCCCGATTACCTGTCAAGCCTACTTGAGATCTATCTTCCCTCACGTACCCTCCGCTCTGCCTCCGATCCTCTGACTTTTCGCTTTCCACGCACTAAGCTCAATACCTATGGTCCACGAGCCTTCTCTGTTTCTGGTCCACTCTCCTGGAACAAACTTCCTCTCTCAGTCCGTCAGCAACCTACTTTTGTCTCCTTCAAGTCCGCTCTCAAAACTCACCTTTTCTCCTCTGCATAAAATCCTAACCTCACTCAATCCCCGTCTGCAGCCTGTCTCCGCTCGGAGGGGAATCACATTGTTATAATATATAATTGTATATGATATGCTCTCTATAATTTTCCATTGCTTTTATTCTTGCTTTTATTGCTTTTATTCTTTCTTCCCATTTATAGCCATGCGTGTGTGTGTGTGTGTGTGTGTGTGTGTGTGTGTGTGTGTGTGTGTGCGTGCGTGTGTGTTCGTGCGTACGTGCGTGCGTGCGTGTGTGCGTGTGTGTCTGTTTCAGCGCTTAGATTTGATTTTATCAAGATTTTGCGCTATATAAATATTGTAATTATTATTATTTATTATTATTGATGTACATGGTGTGTGCTTGGTGATGAAGCTGTTGATGATGTACATGGTCTGTGGTTGGTGATGAAGCTGTTGATGTACATTGTCTGTGCTTGGTGATGAAGCTGTTGATGTACATGGTCTGTGCTTGATGGTGAAGCTGTTGATGTACATTGTCTGTGCTTGGTGGTGAAGCTGTTGATGTACATTGTCTGTGCTTGGTGGTGAAGCTGTTGATGTACATTGTCTGTGCTTGGTGGTGAAGCTGTTGATGTACATTGTCTGTGCTTGGTGGTGAAGCTGTTGATGTACATTGTCTGTGCTTGATGGTGAAGCTGTTGATGTACATAGTCTGTGCTTGGTGGTGAAGCTGTTGATGTACATGGTCTGTGCTTGGTGGTGAAGCTGTTGATGTACATGGTCTGTGCTTGGTGATGAAGCTGTTGATGTACATAGTCTGTGCTTGGTGATGAAGCTGTTGATGTACATGGTCTGTGCTTGGTGATGAAGCTGTTGATGTACATGGTCTGTGCTTGGTGATGAAGCTGTTGATGTACATGGTCTGTGCTTGGTGGTGAAGCTGTTGATGTACATGGTCTGTGCTTGGTGATGAAGCTGTTGATGTACATGGTCTGTGCTTGGTGGTGAAGCTGTTGATGTACATGGTCTGTGCTTGGTGATGAAGCTGTTGATGTACATGGTCTGTGCTTGGTGATGAAGCTGTTGATGTACATTGTCTGTGCTTGGTGGTGAAGCTGTTGATGTACATAGTCTGTGCTTGGTGGTAAAGCTGTTGATGTACATAGTCTGTGGTTGGTGATGAAGCTGTTGATGTACATGGTCTGTGCTTGGTGATGAAGCTGTTGATGTACATTGTCTGTGCTTGGTGATGAAACTGTTGATGTACATGGTCTGTGCTTGGTGATGAAGCTGTTGATGTACATGGTCTGTGCTTGGTGATGAAGCTGTTGATGTACATGGTCTGTGCTTGGTGATGAAGCTGTTGTACATTGTCTGTGCTTGGTGATGAAGCTGTTGACGTACATGGTCTGTGCTTGGTGATGAAGCTGTTGATGTACATGGCCTGTGGTTGGTGATGAAGCTGTTGATGTACATGGTCTGTGCTTGGTGATGAAGCTGTTGATGTACATTGTCTGTGCTTGGTGGTGAAGCTGTTGATGTACATGGTCTGTGCTTGGTGATGAAGCTGTTGATGTACATAGTCTGTGCTTGGTGATGAAGCTGTTGATGTACATTGTCTGTGCTTGGTGATGAAACTGTTGATGTACATGGTCTGTGCTTGGTGATGAAGCTGTTGATGTACATGGTCTGTGCTTGGTGATGAAGCTGTTGATGTACATTGTCTGTGCTTGGTGATGAAGCTGTTGATGTACATGGTCTGTGCTTGGTGATGAAGCTGTTGTACATTGTCTGTGCTTGGTGATGAAGCTGTTGACGTACATGGTCTGTGCTTGGTGATGAAGCTGTTGATGTACATGGCCTGTGGTTGGTGATGAAGCTGTTGATGTACATGGTCTGTGCTTGGTGATGAAGCTGTTGATGTACATGGTCTGTGCTTGGTGGTGAAGCTGTTGATGTACATAGTCTGTGCTTGGTGATGAAGCTGTTGATGTACATTGTCTGTGCTTGGTGATGAAACTGTTGATGTACATGGTCTGTGCTTGGTGATGAAGCTGTTGATGTACATGGTCTGTGCTTGGTGATGAAGCTGTTGATGTACATTGTCTGTGCTTGGTGATGAAGCTGTTGATGTACATGGTCTGTGCTTGGTGATGAAGCTGTTGATGTACATTGTCTGTGCTTGGTGATGAAGCTTCATCAATAGCTTCATCACCAAGTACAGACCATGTACATCAACAGCTTCACCACCAAGCACAGTTTTTAATGTTGTTGGCTAGGATTGTACTCGACATGTCAGATCTTCAGTGAATTGCTTTGTCAAGAAAATAAAGACCGAGAGAAGTAAGTGAGCAAGAGAGAGAGAGAGTAAGTGAACAAGAGAGAGAGAGAGAGTAAGTGAACAAGAGAGAGAGAGAGAGTAAGTGAACAGAGAGAGAGAGGAGTAAGTGAGCAAGAGAGAGAGAGAGTAAGTGAGCAAGAGAGAGAGAGAGTAAGTGAACAAGAGAGAGAGAGAGAGAGTAAGTGAGCAAGAGAGAGAGAGAGTAAGTGAGCAAGAGAGAGAGAGAGAGTAAGTGAGCAAGAGAGAGAGAGTAAGTGAGCAAGAGAGAGAGAGAGAGTAAGTGAGCAAGAGAGAGAGAGAGAGTAAGTGAGCAAGAGAGAGAGAGAGTAAGTGAGCAAGAGAGAGAGAGAGAATAAGTGAGCAAGAGAGAGAGAGAGTAAGTGAGCAAGAGAGAGAGAGTAAGTGAGCAAGAGAGAGAGAGTAAGTGAGCAAGAGAGAGAGAGAGAGTAAGTGAGCAAGAGAGAGAGAGAGTAAGTGAGCAAGAGAGAGAGAGAGAATAAGTGAGCAAGAGAGAGAGAGAGAGTGAGCAAGAGAGAGAGAGAGAGTAAGTGAGCAAGAGAGAGAGAGAGAATAAGTGAGCAAGAGAGAGAGAGAGTAAGTGAGCAAGAGAGAGAGAGAGTAAGTGGCAAGAGAGAGAGAGAGAGAGAGTTGAGCAAGAGAGAGAGAGAGAGAGTAAGTGAGCAAGGAGAGAGAGAGAGTAAGAGAGTAAAGTGAGCAAGAGAGAGAGAGAGAGAGTAAGTGAGCAAGAGAGAGAGAGAGTAAGTGAGCAAGAGAGAGAGAGAGAGAGTAAGTGAGCAAGAGAGAGTAAAGTGAGCAAGAGAGAGAGAGAGAGAGTAAGTGAGCAAGAGGAGAGAGAGTAAGTGAGCAAGGAGAGAGAGAGAGTAAGTGAGCAAGAGAGAGAGAGTAAGTGAGCAAGAGAGAGAGAGAGAGAGTAAATGAGCAAGAGAGAGAAAGTGAGCAAGAGAGAGAGAGAGAGTAAGTGAGCAAGAGAGAGAGTAAGTGAGCAAGAGAGAGAGACAGTAAGTGAGCAAGAGAGAGAGAGAGTAAGTGAGCAAGAGAGAGAGAGAGAGAGTAAATGAGCAAGAGAGAGAAAGTGAGCAAGAGAGAGAGAGAGAGAGTAAGTGAGCAAGAGAGAGAGTAAGTGAGCAAGAGAGAGAGAGAGTAAGTGAGCAAGAGAGAGAGTAAGTGAGCAGAGGAGAGAGAGAGAGAGTAAATGAGCAAGAGAGAGAAAGTGAGCAAGAGAGAGAGAGAGAGTAAGTGAGCAAGAGAGAGAGTAAGTGAGCAAAGAGAGAGAGAGAGAGAGAGTAAGTGAGCAAGAGAGAGAGAGAGAGTAAGTGAGCAAGGGAGAGAGTAAGTGAACAAGAGAGAGAGAGAGTAAGTGAGCAAGAGAGAGAGTAAGTGAGCAAGAGAGAGAGAGAGAGAGTAAATGAGCAAGAGAGAGAGAAGTGAGCAAGAGAGAGAGAGAGAGTAAGTGAGCAAGAGAGAGAGTAAGTGAGCAAGAGAGAGAGAGAGTAAGTGAGCAAGAGAGAGAGTAAGTGAGCAAGAGAGAGAGAGAGAGGAGTAAAATGAGCAAGAGAGAGAAAGTGAGCAAGAGAGAGAGAGAGTAAGTGAGCAAGAGAGAGAGAGAGTGAGCAAAGAGAGAGAGAGAGTAAGTGAGCAAGAGAGAGAGAGTAAGTGAGCAAGAGAGAGAGAGAGTGAGCAAGAGAGAGAGAGAGTAAGTGAGCAAGAGAGAGAGGTAAGTGGCAAGAGAGAGAGAGATAAGTGAGCAAGAGAGAAAGTGAGCAAGAGAGAGAGGTAAGTGAGCAAGAGAGAGAGAGAGTAAGTGAGAGAGAGAGAGAGAGAGGTAAGTGAGCAAGAGAGAGAGAGAGTAGTGAGCAAGAGAGAGAGAGATAAGTGAGCAAGAGAGAGATAAGAGCAAGAGAGAGAGAGAGTAAGTGAGCAAGAGAGAGAGAGTAAGTGAGCAAGAGAGAGAGAGAGTAAGTGAGCAAGAGAGAGAGAGAGTAAGTGAGCAAAAGAGAGAGAGAGAGTAAGTGAGCAAGAGAGAGAGAGTAAGTGAGCAAGAGAGAGAGAGAGTAAGTGAGCAAGAGAGAGAGAGAGTAAGTGAGCAAAAGAGAGAGAGAGAGTAAGTGAGCAAGAGAGAGAGAATAAGTGAGCAAGAGAGAGAGAGAGTAAGTGAGCAAGAGAGAGAGAGTAAGTGAGCAAGAGAGAGAGAGAGTAAGTGAGCAAGAGAGAGAGAGAGTAAGTGAGCAAAAGAGAGAGAGAGAGTAAGTGAGCAAAAGAGAGAGAGAGAGTAAGTGAGCAAGAGAGAGAGAGAGTAAGTGAGCAAAAGAGAGAGAGGGGGGGGTAGAAAGAAACTCTAGGGAGAGCTAGACAATAGAAGGTCTTCAGAGAAGTAACCCCCTTTAGACAAGTGTTTCGGCCCTGAATTCCTTACACTCTCGGGGGGCCGGGCCACATCCAGGTCATGACTCCTGGATGCCCTTCTGCTGTTGTCTATTTTTTTTTTTTTTTTTTTTTTTTTTCCCACGCCGGGGATCGAACCTGGGCGATTCTGCGCTTCAGAACTGCGGTACGCGGTTTTACCAATGTGCTAACGGGGCACACATCATCTGTAGGGAATTTAATCCTTATGAAGTTCACTTTTTTGGTTCCTCCTTGCCCAGATCCAGCTTGAGCTCCTTTCTGCTGCCTCTGCCATCGCTTTAAGGGCTCTAGTCCTCTTCTTCCCAGAAATGGCGAGTTGTTTCATGAGATCATAAGCGGAGGTGCCCACAAACCCTCTTGCCCCGACCTCTATGGCGAAGATTTTGACCCGCAGACCTGCTTTCTTCAGGGTGCTGGCAAGACCGGCGTATTTTTCGGTCTTGTAGATATGTGCTTCTTCCATTCTGCTTTCGTATGGCACAGTGAGTTCTATCAGAATCACTTGTTTCGAGGAGTCAGAGTGGAGAGCGATGTCTGGTCTCATGCCTGTCTTGCTGATGACATCTGGGTAATTTCTCCACTCTGGGAGGTCTGCTGTACACTCCCAGTCGACTGCTCCATCCAGAAGACCCTTTGGCAATGTGCTGGTTGTCATAGCCCTTTCGGGCCAGACCTGTTTCCCTCCTGCTTTGTAGAACGTTGTCATAGCAATTGGTGCGTTTGGGGTCATGGTTTTTTTCGCTAACCACATCTGTGATCACTTTCAGAACTTGGTTGTGCCTCCATGTATACCTTCCTTGGGCTAGCGCTACTTTGCAAGAGCTTAGGACATGTTCCACTGTTTGTTTCTTCTGACAGAGCGGACATGCTGGGTCGTCTGCTTTCCCCCATTTCACTAAGTTTGCATTCGAGGGGAGCAGGTCATATACAGATCTGAGGAGGAAGCTTATCCTTAGAGGAGCCATGTGCCACATATCGTTCCAGCTGAGACTTCTTTGGAGTGCACTGTCCCATGTTGTCCATTGCCCCTGTTGACCTTGCTGGACTGCCTTCTGCACTCTTTTGACATCTTCTTCTTCCTTCAACTCCTGTATGATCATGTCTCTTTTTTCCTTCCCTTTGGCTTTGGACCACCACTGCATTTTTGTTGCTCCCAGTCCCTGTCTGTTGGTTTGCGTGTGTCCAATTATTTCTTTGATGCTGAGGTTTCTCTTGGCATTGTTTACAGCCTCTTGGACTTTCCACTTTCTGCCAGTTCTCAGCTTTGGATGAACTGCTCTCACGATATTGTCCTCCGATTCCTCCAGCATGCTCAACAGTCTTGCTTTTCCAACTTTGTATTCCTCCACTATGGATTTCAGAGGTAGCTTCAGCATTGCTTGACGACAGTAGAATGCAACATCAGTGAGACCAGGTGGGACACCGAGCCATTTTCTTGTGTATTTGTTGATTTTGGCTTCCATTGCTTCGACTGTGCTGGTGCAAATGTCATAGATTAGCAGTGGCCACAGCAGCTTTGGTATCAGCATGAACTGTAGACACCAGACTTTGTATTTGCCTGGCAGTCCGCAGTTATCTATTTTCTTCAGGCCTTCTTCTGCTGTTTGCTTGGTTTCACATCCCCTTTGTGTGTCTTTCAGGGAGTCATCATACCATCTTCCGAGACTTTTTACTGGCTCTTCTGTGACAGTGGGGATGGCTTGGTTGGCTACCATGAATTTGACTGAATCTGCCACTTTTCCTTTTCGCAGTGAGAGACTTCGGGATTTCTTAGGTTTGAACCTCATTCTTGAAGAGGCCACCAGCTCATCCAGCTGCTTTAAGATTTGGTGTGTCTCTTCCTCATCCGTGGACAAGACTGTTGTGTCATCCATGAAAGCTTTCAGAGGAGGCATCTGGTATCCATCTCCCAGATTCACTGGACCTGAACTCTTCATTGCAGCTTTCAAGATGACTTCCATTGCCAACACGAACAGTATGGGAGAGATTGCACAGCCCATTGCAATGCCCACCTCTAGGTCTATCCAGTCCGTGGTGTATTCTTTGGTAGAGAACCGCATTGAGAACCCTTGGAAATACTTCCTCAGCATTGTTCGGATGTTTTCTGGGATGTGATACATTTCAAGAGCCAGCTGGATCATATCGTGTGGAACTGATCCATATGCATTCGCCAGATCAAGCCAAACTACGTCAATGTCTCTCTTCTCTGTTCTTGCTTTTTGGATGGCATCCCAAATCAACGTGGCATGTTCCAAGCATCCAGGCATTCCTGGTATGCCTCCCTTTTGGACTGACATATCCAGATACTTGTTTTCAGTCAGGTATTTTGTCAATCTTGCTGCCATAACAGAGAAGAAGATTTTCCCCTCGACGTTCAGAAGTGATATTGGCCTGAACTGATTGATGCTGCTGGAGTTCTGCTCCTTCGGAATGTACACTCCTTCAGCTCTCATCCATTGGTCGCTGATCTTCTGGTTCCTCCATGCTGATCGAATCATCTTGTGGAGCCACTCGAGCACTTTTGGGCATTTCTTGTAGAGCAGGTATGGTATTCCGTTTGGTCCAGGTGCTGACTTGGCTCTGGCTTTCTTTACTACGTTCTTCACTTCATCCAGTGTTGGTGGTTTGTTATTGAATTTTCCTTCTGGCGCTGCAGGCCAAACCAGATTTTGGATTTCAAGTGGTGCCTCGCGCTGAGAATCGGAATATGTTTCCCTGAGATGCTGCTCTAGGGTTTCCTTGCCCACTGTGAGAGTCCCTGATTTGGGTTGTTCAAACAGCTTTCTTGCAAAGTCAAAGGGATCTTTGAAGAAACGATCTTGAGTCTTCTTCTTTTTGCTCTTTCTTCGCCTTGCTGATTCCACTTTGCTGACAGCATTGTGTTTGGCCTTCAGATCTTTCCAGAGTTCCAGGAGCCCTTGCTTCTCGAATTCTGAGGCAGTTTTCATTCGCTTTTTAAGCTTCCTTTTCTCCCTCCGGATGCTCTCCATCTGTTGCTGTCTTCTGGATTTCTGGGGAGGCGTTTTTTTTGTCTTTGGCTGCTTCACTCCATAAGTGTCCCTGCAGATAGAGTATATGATGTCTCCGTATGTGTCAAGTTTGTGTTCCAGCGTACTGTTCCCTATTAGCGCATTCAGCTTAAGGACAAGTTCCTCATCTAATTTCTCCCATTGTTCTTTTGCACCGGCAGGCGGCAAATTGAGTTTTCCACGTTTGGCGTTAAGAGCTTGTGCAAAATCCGCATCAGAACCGTCAGCGTGGATGTCCTTGGCACTAAGGTTTAATTCCTGGCCTTGGTCATCCAACGTCTCACCTGCTATCGCAGTGCGCTGCTGCTGGTTCGTATGTGTCTTCAAACAGCCCATTTTTGTCCTGTGGATCTTCATGCCGCGTTTGGTGGTGAATCTCCTTCCACACGCACACGGAAATTCCAACTGGTCATTAATCATGGTCCGTTGTGCGTTTCCAGTCGTGATGGAGTCAGTGCCGATGGATTCATCATTCTCTCCCCCTTTCGGTGAATCCTGGGA